>CAUDMG010001527.1:137500-352500 GCA_958450375.1 Homarus gammarus
TCCTGCTGCTCCACTAAAATCAATGATGGCGTGACCAGGTGTAGTAGTGGAGGAAGAAGAGTCGACCCAACACTAACACCATGGCCGACACACGTGGGGGCCCCCTATTATACCCGGGGTTAGGGTCTGTTCACTAGAGGGGAGGGAAGGCCATTGAAACAGCCACACAAGGAACCCAGCTATTAAAAATCTACCCAGCCATCCTTAAGAGTTTCCTATGACATGTACACACACACACAGACAGACACACAGACACACACAGACACAATGTTTACAGTTGTATATATCTGACTGTGTGTCTTATAAATGTACAATATATGTGTATTTGGTTAGGTTAGGTTTAGCTTAAGATAGATGAGGTGTAGTCAGATTAGATTGAAGTCTGGTTAGGTTAGATTGAAGTCAGGTTAGGTTAAATTGAAGTCAGGTTAGGTTAAATTGAAGTCAGGTTAGGTTAAATTGAAGTCAGGTTAGGTTAAATTGAAGTCAGGTTAGGTTAGGTTATTCTTCAGGTAACCACTGAACATCTGGACCCACAGAGAGAGAGAGAGAGAGAGCAAGTTTCTCTGGACCCCCTCTCTCGTGGGTGACTTGCAAACCTAATGCCGAGGGTCACCATGGGCGTGTGGGTGGTGAAAGATGGCGTGCCTGGGTATGTGGGGGTGGCGTGGGTGGGGGGGGGGGGTTATGTGTAGGCGTTGAGTGGGTGTGGCGTGGATCGTGTGGGTGGACGGATAGGGTGGTGAACGTATGTATGAACGTGTGTGGGCGTAAGTGGGTGTGGGTGGGGCTGGACAGTGACCGTGTGTGTGTGTGTGGGCGTAGGCGTTGAGTGCGTGAGTGGACAGGTTTAGGTGCGGCACAGAGAGAGAGAGGCCTCCTAACATCAACATTCCACCACCTAGAATTTCCGGCTTATAGTACAATAAAGCCGGCACCCGGATATGACGTCACGACCAGCTCCACCAATGACATTAGAACCTAGACCATCAATGACGTCACAGAAACGTCATACCCTAGACCATGCCGACCCCATTCTTGGAGAGATTAAGGTCGGCATTTTGGTATTTACACGGAGGTATTTGACCCTTATTGCTAATCCTACTTAATACCATGTAGTCTTGGGTATTTCTTTCTATATTAATACAACAAATTCCTAAAACCGCTATAGATAAGAACAATATTATAGTACATGTTATCAGTACGAGATAAGGTTGTGTCTCTAACTGTAGTGTGTGTGTGTGTAAAACCTGCCAAAGTACTTTTAAAACCACACACACACACGAGAGAGAGAAAGAATGAATCCCACCCAGTCTTTCACAATCATCCAACCTCACCCAACGTATCCTAATCATCCAACCTCACCCAACGTATCCTAATCATCCAACCTCACCCAACGTATCCTAATCATCCAACCTCACCCAACGTATCCTAATCATCCATTCATCCAACACCTTTAAATAATCAATTCTCAGGGTCACACACAACTTGCCATCTTATGTTCAAACCCTCACCACACTATGTAGGTCTTACCCTCTTCTCTGGGTCTATTCACAGTAGTAGTAGTAGTAGTAGTAGCGGTGGTTATTGTAGTAGTACTGTAGTAAGTTCATTCATACAATTGTAGTCATTTAAATCGAGCCATTCATAAAATATAGTTCCCTACCCCCAACGAAGCCATTCATATTGAGGTTCCCACACTATTATGGTGGGAATACGCCTCTCCTCCGTCTCTCTCATGTAGATACGCCTTTCTCTCTCTCTCTCAATACGCTTACTCTCTCTATCTCACAAAATACTAAATAATAACGTCAAGCAACACGAAGCAGCCAATCACAGCAGACCTCCAAATAAACACGCTCAGATAATGCTAAACCTCCAGCCTTACGCAATAAACCCGAATTCTAGGTTAACGTTTGGTTTAAATCCTGTTTTATCCCTGACTTACCCTAAAACCTTTACGTAAGACAGACAGACAGACACAGACACACCACAGCAACACAACAAAAACAATAAACAAGTTAAGTAAATTGGAACAAACATCAAGTCTTGTAACGACCATGATAACTAACAAAGATCATGACATTTCCTGTGACACTAATTAAAATCCTCTGTGTTAAAATATACGACAAATTGCTACGTTAATTTCCGCTGTTGTTAAAATATAGGACAAAATATTACGTTAATTTTCGCTGTTGTTAAAATATAGGACAAATTATTACGTTAATTTCCGCTGTTGTTAAAATATAGGACAAAATATTACGTTAATTTTCGCTGTTGTTAAAATATAGGACAAATTATTACGTTAATTTGTACAGTATTGGGAATGACATTTTTATAACGTTGCCCTAATCCTGAGGAAGCACAGAGAGGGTGGAACAGAGGGTGGAACAGAGGGTGGAACAGATAAGGTGGAACAGATAGGGTGGAACAGATAGGGTGCAAAAGACGGACAAGAACAGGTTAGGTAAATATTAGCGGAACCCTTGTAAATTTGTTTCCAAAATCATTAGACACGGGAGTTGTGCCAGACTTGTGGAAACAGGCAAATGTAGTACCCATATTCAAAAATGGAGACAGAGTATCAGCGTCAAATTACCGGCCGATTAGTTTGACGTCAGTAGTGGGGAAATTTCTTGAGTCAATTATAGCAAACAGCATCCGATCGCATTTAGAGAAAAAGAAATTAACTTATGACTCTCAACATGGGTTTACAAAGGGGTCAGTACTGGGCCCACTTTTGTTCATAATCTACATAAACGATCTAGATACTGGGATCAGCAGTGACATAAGCAAGTTTGCGGATGACACCAAAATAGGGCGGCAGATTAATTCAGGGCAGGATGCAAATGCATTACAGGAGGATCTAAATAAACTGCAGGGATGGTCTGAAAAATGGCAAATGAAATTCAAAGCAGCAAGTGCAGCGTACTTAATATTGGAAGAACAAATACTGTCAATGTATACAGCCTTAACAACATCAACCTAGAGAAGTCGACTTGTGAAAGAGACCTAGGGGTACTTGTAAGCCCTGACCTACAGCCTAGAAAACAATGAGTTAATGTTCGAAATAAGGCAAACAGAGTATTGGGTTTTATATCTAGAAGTGTAAGTAATAAGAGTGCAGAGGTCTTATTGCAACTATATCTTGTGCTAGTCAGGCCGCACCTCGATTATGTGGTTCAGTTCTGGTGCCCCTATTATAGAATGGATATAAATTCAACGGAGTCGGTGCAGCGAAGAATAATGAAAATGATTCCGGGACTTAGAAACCTTCCATATCAGGATAGGTTAAAGAAACTAAACTTGCATTCCCTAGAAAGACGAAGAGTGCGGGGAGATATGATAGAAGTATTCAAGTGGGTGAAAGGAATCAATAAAGAGGATATAGATAAAGTTCTTATAATATCCGAGCAGGATAGAACTCGGAGCAACGGATTTAAGTTGGATAAGTTTAGGTTTAGGAGGGAGATAGGAAGAAACTGGTTCACAAATAGGGTGGTGGACGAGTGGAACAAGCTTAGCAACTTTGTAGTAAGTGCTGGAATGCTGGAAAGTTTCAAAAGGAGGCTGGATAGATTCATGGATGATAGAGAGTGGTAGTAACTCTTGACAGGAGCTGCCATGAACTGACCAACCGGCCTATTGCAGACTCCTTATTTTCTTATCAGGTTAACATTGGGTTAGGTTAGACCAGTGGTTCTCAACCTTTTTCACCCCCTTCAGGAATTTTCAACATCTTCGTGGCCTCCTTCATTTTTCTCCCAGAACAGACAAAAAGACAAGTGACAAAAACTAAAGAATAATAAAGAAGGACAGATAAATAGGACAAGAGTTAGAATGACAAACAAACACATACATAACAGGGTCCGACTAATTACCCAAATGTAGCCGCAACGAAGTCAAATAATGGTCCTACATGAATAAATCGGACTGCCAATCACTTCTCGACTAGTATTTGGTGTCACAAAGTCACAAAAAATTGGAAAACTTACTTTAATCTGAGTTAACAGATCGAGTGGATGTAGCTAACCTAACCTAACACAACACAACTCAGATTAAATTAAGTTTACCAATTTTTTTTTACTTCGTGACACCAAATACTAGTCGAGAAGTGATTGGCAGTCCGATTTATTCATGTACGACCATTATTTGACTTCATTCCGGCTATATTTTGCTACATTTGGGTAATTAGTCAGACCGTACATACATAACACGTCCACGCACAGTCATACACAAACATGCACACAAGCTGAGGTGTACTTCCTGTAAGCAAGAACACCCCTCCTTTAACAAGCACTGCCCAACTAGGTAGAATGAGAAGAACAGTGAGTCATACTAATTTAGCACCAAAATGATAGGATTAAATAACTAAAGAATAAGCATGAACAACAATGGCACCAATAAATAAGGAAATAATTAATAAAGTGTACAAATATTTCACCCACGTAAAGCAGCGACCACATGAATTATGAAACACAATAAGTAACACCAATTATGGGGTAATTGGTGTTACTTATTGGTCTTACTTGAGGTTTCCACTGTCTTTAAGGGTCATTAACGAGTTACTTAAAACAGAGGAACTTGGGTTAATCTGTACCTACGATTGACACATAACTAATATTAATAAAAACTAATTATTTATCCATACTTCAGCCTTAGGTCTTCATTATCAGTCTTTAAGGGTCATTAATGAGTTACTTAAAACACAGGAACTTGGGTTAAACTATACCTATGATTGACACATAACTAATATTAATAAAAACTAATTATTCATACTTACTTCAGCCTTAGGTCTTCATTATCAGTCTTTAAGGGTCATTAATGAGTTACTTAAAACACAGGAACTTGGGTTAAACTATACCTATGATTGACACATAACTAATATTAATAAAAACTAATTATTCATACTTACTTCAGCCTTAGGTCTTCATTATCAGTCTTTAAGGGTCATTAATGAGTTACTTAAAACACAGGAACTTGGGTTAAACTATACCTACGATTGACACATAACTAATATTAATAAAAACTAATTATTCATACTTACTTCAGCCTTAGGTCTTCATTATCAGTCTTTAAGGGTCATTAATGAGTTACTTAAAACACAGGAACTTGGGTTAAACTATACCTATGATTATGACACAATACTTATATTAATAAAAACTAATTATCTATACTTACTTCAGCCTTAGGTCTTCATTATCAGTCTTTAAGGGTCATTAATGAGTTACTTAAAACACAGGAACTTGGGTTAAACTATACCTATGATTATGACACAATACTTATATTAATAAAAACTAATTATCTATACTTACTTCAGCCTTAGGTCTTCATTATCAGTCTTTAAGGGTCATTAATGAGTTACTTAAAACACAGGAACTTGGGTTAAACTATACCTATGATTGACACATAACTAATATTAATAAAAACTAATTATTCATACTTACTTCAGCCTTAGGTCTTCATTATCAGTCTTTAAGGGTCATTAATGAGTTACTTAAAACACAGGAACTTGGGTTAAACTATACCTACGATTGACACATAACTAATATTAATAAAAACTAATTATCTATACTTACTTCAGCCTTAGGTCTTCATTATCAGTCTTTAACTTGCCAACATCAATCTGTAGCTGAGCTTTCTCCTTAGCAGTATCATCTAATAACCTTCTGGCATCACTTAATTCTTGTTCATATAAACCTCTCATAGAAGACACCTCCTTAGTCACACTCTCTTGTATAGTCTCAACTTGGATATTAAGACGATTATTCTCTGTCTCAAGATGTCGTACACGATCAATATAAGCTGCTAAGCGGTCATTTAAGCTTTGTAATTCAGCTTTTTCCTGGAGACGTGAAAGCCTAGTTGGACTTAAGGGGGAAGAACGTGGTTTACTATATACTCCTCCTCCTGTACTGCTTGTTCCGGCTTTAGGTGTCTCTGTACCGGTAGTTGATGATGTAGTGGTTGTTACTGTGACTTTTCTGCTACTACGTGTCGACATATTGATGGTGTTTAGGGTCAGATATAGAGGTAATAAGGTAGTTAATATATATCACCTCATTAACCGCCGCCTCTTAACAGTGTAAACAAGTACCCTAGCGTCTACTACCCTATAACTTAAACTAACAAACTAAATTCTCTTAAAAAATAACCATATTTAAAAAAAATTAATTAAATAACTATCTAAAAATATTAAATAATCTATAATAAAATTTAATATATTATAAAGAATTATTATATAATTTTATAAACTTAGAAATTATATTATTTATTTGATTTATTCGTTATATTATTGGAACAACCAAGCCCCCATGGTGGTCACGTGTTATGACGTCATAGGTTGGCGGTAAAGGTCTCTCCTGGTATTCTGAGAGATGAAGTCATTCCCGGCCTAACACCCTTATTATACACCACCAGGCCGTATATTACCTCATTAATAATATAATACCATGCTTTAATAACCTCTAAATACCCTATCTCATATTATCTATGGTTAATGGATAATATCTATAATAACTAATTTATTCAGTAAAGTTAAGATATATTAATATTAATGGATTATTTATTGTATAGTTTTATATAATATAAGTCTTGGGTGACCAGGGATATATAATAAACCTCGAAATAACAAGTTAAACTAAAACAACAATTACTAGTAGTTAATGAAGCTGTTGATGTGAATAAAGGGACAAAGTTTATTTAATAATTGATGGTTTTTATATTAAATATGACTATTGTTATTAACACAAACAACTGTGCATTAATTAAGGTTACTTGGGAGACATGAGTGTTGTAGCGTAATGATTCACTAATATCTCGCTAACACAAGTGTATTATTGGATGTCCATTTATATTATAATAAAATATGTAGAGAAAAATATAAATATAATACAATATAATCAAAGTTATGTGTAATAATCTCCTAATAAAGATCTGTAATTTGAATCTCGAGTTAGGTACCGGTTTTGAGATATGACGTCATGATGACAGATGTGACGTCATCACTACCATCTCAGGGGGTCACTTTATCATATTTTATATTTTTTTTAGATAAATAAACAGAATTAATATTAAATATTTGTTTTGGAATAAACGCGATAATTAATATAGATATAAGGCTTTCTAGTAATATTTATGCTGTTTTAAATACTACAAAGAACTACTTTGTTTTGGGTGTTCAGCAAAACACTAAACAAGTTTTATTTAATCTATTTGTGGAGGAAACATAACATAGATCAGATGAAGTAACAATAAAGACTCGGAATAAACATTTTTAAATATTATATTAACTATAAATAAAAGAATTCTTCATTGTTTATTGACAGTTTTTTCGGTCTTCAGAACAACACCAAACCTGAGTCAAAATGTCATTAAGTTAATAAATTTATCAGAGAAAATTAATTGTTATATTTTCGTGGGAGATATTTTATTTATTTTATATTATTTGTGTCGACTAAAATCACCGCAAGGTAACTTTTACGATTTAGTTTTCTCCAATGAAAATCCAAATAGCTTTAATAGATGATTATGATTGGACAAACTTAGCCGAATCAGAGAAGAGTTTCATGTAGCGGAAAGATGATTGGTTGGAGAAATGAGTGGAAAGAATGTTATATAAATATCTCGAACAACATCTAAAAAATAAATATACTGTATATATAATCGTAAAAATAAAGAAACTTAATTCTTTTCATAAATTAATTATAGTAGTGATATTATTTATTATTTGGCTATATACATTATATATGTTTGTTTATTTATAAAAACAATTATGTAAATATTTTAGTCAGGGAGGTCGTGGTACAGTGTTAACATCATCAGCCTTCTCAGTGTACAAATGAAGAGCATGTGTGAGGCAGTGATTATCAACAACCTGGTTATTTAAGCCATTTACTGGACCTACTGATGAGAATACTGCCCCCACATGATGGACATACCAACCAAGAATAAATCTGGAGAGAGCACAGGTATAATAACTCCATAAATAACCCAAAAAAAACAAAAAACTATATCTGCTGACATGTCATAATTTCCGTCAATTTGTTTTAATAATTCAAAGTCAATTTAACTCAATAAACCATCAATTAAATTTAATCTACCTGGATTAAAACTTAAGATATGGTGTTGAAGATTAATTATTGGTGAATTAAGTGAGGTTTAATTCGTGTTTTAAGGGTTAAATAAGGTTAATTATGACCCCCCCCCCTTGTGTGGCGTCTCCTGGTTTAATGGTTTAATTTATGTCTTGGTTTTGTCTGTCTGTCTGTCTGTCTGTCTGTCTGTCTATCTGTCTGTCTGTCTGTCTGTCTGTCTATCTGTCTGTCTGTCTGTCTGTCTGTCTGTCTGTCTGTCTGTCTGTCTGTCTGTCTGTCTATCTGTCTGTCTGTCTGTCTGTCTGTCTATCTGTCTGTCTGTCTATCTGTCTGTCTATCTGTCTGTCTGTCTGTCTGTCTATAGGTTAACACTGGATTAAGCTAGGTTAGATTAAGTTAACACTGGATTAAGCTAGGTTAGATTAAGTTAACACTGGATTAAGCTAGGTTAGATTAAGTTAACACTGGATTAAGCTAGGTTAGATTAAGTTAACACTGGATTAAGCTTGGTTAGATTAAGTTAACACTGGATTAAGCTAGGTTAGATTAAGTTAACACTGGATTAAGCTAGGTTAGATTAAGTTAACACTGGATTAAGCTAGGTTAGATTAAGTTAACACTGGATTAAGCTAGGTTAGATTAAGTTAACACTGGATTAAGCTAGGTTAGATTAGGTTAACACTGGATTAAGCTAGGTTAGATTAAGTTAACACTGGATTAAGCTAGGTTAGATTAAGTTAACACTGGATTAAGCTAGGTTAGATTAAGTTAACACTGGATTAAGCTAGGTTAGATTAAGTTAACACTGGATTAAGCTAGGTTAGATTAAGTTAACACTGGATTAAGCTAGGTTAGATTAAGTTAACACTGGATTAAGCTAGGTTAGATTAAGTTAACACTGGATTAAGCTAGGTTAGATTAAGTTAACACTGGATTAAGCTAGGTTAGATTAAGTTAACACTGGATTAAGCTAGGTTAGATTAAGTTAACACTGGATTAAGCTAGGTTAGATTAGGTTAACACTGGATTAAGTTAGGTTAGATTAGGTTAACACTGGATTAAGCTAGGTTAGATTAAGTTAACACTGGATTAAGCTAGGTTAGATTAGGTTAACACTGGATTAAGCTAGGTTAGATTAGGTTAACACTGGATTAAGCTAGGTTAGATTAGGTTAACACTGGATTAGGTTTATGTTAATGTTAACTGAACTAGGGTGGATAATCTTCAAATAACATTACCCCCCCCCCCCCCCCCAGGAGTGTCGCGGTCCGGACGGGTCAGAAAGAAATCGTCCAAACTGGCCGATTTCGAGTCGCCCGATGAGATCGACACAAGGTTCAAGCGGAAGACCGACCGACCCCAAAAGTCACCAAAGGTCATGAAACTTGGGCATCCGATGGTGAGCATAATGGACACAGCATATTTTACCTGATGATTAAGGGTCCCCAGGTCAGGTCAGGTCAGGTTAGCATTAAGATATTAAACCATTATAACATGATATAATATTAATGATAATCGTATTTGCTGTTTATTTTTTTCCCCGTCAGGGCGCGGATATCTACGACGACTCGGACAGTTTCATGGATGATGACGTAATCGACGTTAAGGACGGTACGTAGTTTAGTTGAGGTCTTCTATGGGGTCGGCGTTGATGTACAGCGAAACCTCTATATAACGAACTATATAAAGAAAATCCATTGTATCGAGGGTCTGTTAAACCTCCAGTTAATGAACTTTATAGAGATTAAAGTTCATTATATCAAGGTCGCACTAACAAACTTTCCTGACTTTTTTATTCTTTTACATATATTACCATTTTATAGTTCCCACAATTTTTCAACAATTCCCACAATTTTTCAACAATTCCCACAATTTTTCAACAATTCCCACAATTTTTCAACAATTCCCACAATTTTTCAACAATTCCCACAATTTTTCAACAATTCCCATAATTTTTCAACAATTCCCACAATTTTTCAACAATTCCCACAATTTTTCAACAATTCCCATAATTTTTCAACAATTCCCACAATTTTTCAACAATTCCCACAATTTTTCAACAATTCCCACAAAATTTCATCAATTCCAACGATTCTCCGACAGAACCCCTAGAGGTGGACGACTGGGGGGAGAACGAGGAGGTGGACGACGACATGTGTGATGACGGCGATGATCGAGAAGACGCCACCGACCCTCTCCAGGTTGACGACGATTCCACCGACATGCCGAGAGAATCGTCCAATTACAGTCTGGTTAGGGTCCACTGTTGATTAGACCCCATAGCTTATTTTACATATATTTGTTCATATCCTCAACTCACACACAGACACACACGCAGTATAAAGTGACAATAAAGTGCCTATGACATCAAGTAGACTCTCTCTCTCTCTCTCTCTCTCTCTCTCTCTCTCTCTCTCTCTCTCTCTCTCTCTCTCTCTCTCTCTCTCTCTCCCTCCCTCCCTCCCTCCCTCCCTCCCTCCTTCCTTCCTTTTTACGTCATTTACTTACACACAAGACAAAAAACAAACCAGCCCCCAACACCTCATACAGACGTGACACCGACACCAAACCCCTCCCCACCGTCAGATATTAAACGCATCGACGTGTATAAACATAACTAACGTTTTCCTTTCCCTCCGGTATTTCAGGCCCAGTCGCTGTACTTCTCGGAGAAACAGGGCAAGAAGAACATTATGCTCAAGGACGGACAAGTCGTACGGCGTAAGAAGGCCCAACGTAAGGATAAAGGGGTAAGGTGTAGTTCTTGTTCATGTCTTGCCTCTCGGTTTAATTTCTCGGGATACGTCGGGTCTGAAAGTCAACCATCAGTTCCCAGATATATTTGAGATTATTGTTTTTTGTTGTATTTTTGTATTAATTTGTATTGAGTGAATCCTGAATCATTGAGTCTAATGATTAACAGAGTCACAGAGATTTGTGCAGTGAATCATTGAATCTTGGGGCCCAAACTGACGACAGATTATTTACAAAACCAACCAGACCAAATTACCCCGATAGTAAAGAGCATAAACTACTCTAACCAAAAAAGACGTCGCCACCACCGCTTACTGTACTGTTTACCTCGCTCTTGATCCATTATCTGTTGTTTACCTCGCTCTTGAACCATTGTTTATACTCTGGTTTTATTGTATGTTTGTTGTACTGTGTTTTAAGGAGACACTAAGAGCCACAGAGGTCAGTGTGGACAGGAAGAAGAGACGGCCGTTAAGTGCCAAGATGGAGGACCTCCTCTACGTGTGGATCCTCGAGCTCCACAAGAACAACGTCCCCGTCACCCGCCCCGTCATACCGAGTAAAGCCGTCCAGATCTTCCGGGGACTGAAGAGCGCCGACGGCAAGGGGGAACGGTTTACGGGGAGCAGAGGCTGGCTACAACGCTTCAGGAGACGCAAGAAGCTCGGCGATTTATTGGAGACGAGCGGCGAGAGACGCGGGGTGGAGGATTTTCGCGAGCGGTTCAGGGACGTCGTGGAGAGGGGCGGCTACACGGCCCGGCAGGTGTTTCACGCAGACGAGACCTGTCTGTACTGGAAGAAACTGCCCGTTAATATGAGCTGCAGCGAGAGAGGAGAAGAGAAGTTAAGTTGGGGATATAAAGCAACTTATGATAGGATGAGTCTTCTATTGTGTGCTAATGCTGAGGGAGACTTTAAGCTTAAGCTTCTGGTCATAGTCCACCCTCAACACTACCACACTTTACACCACACCCTGCCCCACACCCTGCCCCGCACCCTGCCCTGCACCCTACATCACACAGCCCACCTCCCGGTATTAACAAAGCCAAATGAAAAAGCTTGGATAAATTGTGATATTTTTGAGGACTGGTTCATGAACTATGTGGTCCCTACCATGAGAGATTACTGTAAGAAGCACAACATGACAGAGAAAGCTCTGATCCTGGTGGACAGCGCTCCTAGTCACCTGGTCGACCACCATCAAGCTAATGTTCTTACCCCCTCACCTTCAGCCCATGGACCAGGGCGTCGTGGCCGCCTTTAAACACAACTACTTCAAGGAGAGTCTGGTCCGCCTGTGTGCCGCCACGGAGGGAGAGAACGGCGACGCGTACGCCGTCCGAGACGGCCTTGACGATATAGCCAAGAGCTGGGAGGCCGTCGACCTCGACACGATCAACATTGCCTGGAGGGAACTGTGGCCGGAGGTCGTGTGCGACGGTCGGGGCCACGGGGAGGATGCGGCCACCCTGGCCCGACCCGTCCGGGATGGTTCTGAAGACGTAAAACCTGATAACTTAGACGGCTCGCGTGAACCCCAGGGAGAGGAACCGGTAATGGATGCAACGACACGGCCGTCCACGGCTGCCAAGGATACGACTTTGAGCGGCCAACACCTGAAGGAGATCCTCGGCCACTTTAACACGGCGCTACAAGTGGCACGGGCCGGCGACCCCGATCGTCAACGCTGCCACCGTATTACAGCGGCGGTGCAGGAAGCTGTACAGGAGTACACTCGCCTCTTGGCTCAGTTGCACCACCAAGAGACCAACACAGCTGTTTGTCTGCCCATCACCAGTAGAGTGTCACCAGCCTCCACAAGCAACCCTCCGTCACCACCTTCTCACTTCTCTGGGGGGGATGAACCCACCATGACGGGCACAGACCACGAGGGCAGCGTTGAGCCGTCGTCCCGTTAGAGAGCTCTGCGTCACACCCAATAGCCTGAGCCTCGGCAAGTGACTGCTGCGCCTGGGGTGAGTATTACTCGCCCGCTTCTCCTTGACAGATGTTAAACTATACTGAGCCAAGCTGTACCATACCCTCCCCCAGCTGTACCATACCCCTCCCCCCCCCCCATCGTGGCATTACTGGGGTCTTGCGGGGCGTCGTCTGTATTGACTGTATCATCTTAAATTGTCTTCACTATTTTGTAATGTTCATTCTTATATTATATACTTTATTGTTTATTTTTTTGTGCGGGGTCGTTTTTATTGTTTTTATTTATTTTTTTTTTGTCGGGGGACGACCGTATCCAAGAATTTCCAACGTCAACAAAGGCTTCCATGCTCTACCCCTAAAACAAACTGCACTACAAGACGACCCGATGGAGCCCTGACCTCGTTTGGGGTCAGCACACGATGGCTTAAACGATAGTAGCTGACTCCTGTTGTTTACCGATCGTGGTGGAGGGGCGTCAAGTGGTCCGATACTTTACAATGCCTCATGAACGTGACGACGACCACCCTCCGACACCTCAAGCTTTCCTCGTGGAGTCAGCTTAACGTTCACTCGCCGGATGATTGGCTCCGCAGCTTATTTTACCTGATGGTTAAATACCCTAATGCTACCTTGGGGGGATAGGGGGGGGGGGGTTAGGTTAGCGTTAGGGGAGTTAATCTTAAGGTAAAATAAGCTGGGGGGGTTGTGAAGCTTCTTGTGAAATAAGCTGGGGTGTCGTGAAGCTTCTGGTGAAATAAGCTTGTGGTATTTTGAAGCTTCAGGTGATACGATAATATTCTAGGGATATTTTGTACAATTTGTAACTAATATCATTCTCACGTCTGTTGCAGAAGTCGAGGTTTACAGCTTACATGCTCTGGGCGCGTGAGATTCGTCCCGGCATCATTCAGGCAAATCCTAACATGGGTACGTACGACGGTTGTGGTAACACTGTAGTTTCCTCATCTTGTTTCTTGGCTACACTTTTTGGGGGGTTTTGTGAAGATTAGGCATCAACAGTCACTATCTTAATTACGGTTCAATATCATCACCGCCAGTCAGTCCACCCCAGTCAATACACCCCAGTCAGTCCCTAAGACGCTTAAAAACATCTCTTTCATTTGTTTTTGTACTAAAGTTCAACGTTATTATTTATGTTATCTCCTTATATTTGATTATAGTCTTTTAAACCATAATTATAATTCAGCCACGTGACCTAAGCCGTTGCATCGCTGGGGGTGTAATTACCACGATGAATCAGTCAATCTCGTTTCAGATTTCTCGGCTGTCAACAAGAGGCTGGGAGAGCTGTGGGCCTTAGTGCCTACCACACAGAAATATGTAAGTACTGTACCGTCATTCTGATTGGTAGTTGGGCGATTAGCTGTGGTTATTGATGATGTTTCCTTTAGTACTCTTTATTTAGGTTAGGTTAGATTAGATCTGGTTATATTAGATTAGGTTAGAGGAGCTTAGGTTAATGTAGTGCTCTCTCTCTCTCTCTCTCTCTCTCTCTCTCTCTCTCTCTCTCTCTCTCTCTCTCTCTCTCTCTCTCTCTCTCTCTCTCTCTCTCTCTCTCTCTCTCTCTCTCTCTCTCACACACACACACACACACTCTTTTTCACACCTCAGTGACCCTGAGTTTTTACTGTTCCTTAATCAGTGTCAATGTCCCCACAATAATGATGCTAGTGTCATTCCCTTAGGTGTTGTGCTAGATCGTGTGTGTTACACCCCCTTTACCCATGGTGTCGACACAATACTCCCTCATATCGATCCTGATGCCTTTCTACACAAGTCACTGGGTTACACCGACCCCAACTGTAACTATTACTTTCCTGACTCCCCTGAGTTTAGTTCTAGTCTCCTACTACCTCATTCCTCCTTGATTAACCATAACATCAGCAGTATTCCCCTTCATCTAGATACCTTTTTAGATCAGTGTTTATCTTCTATTGCCCACAAATTTGATGTACAGTACTTGGATTCTGTGAGACCAAACTCACTGACGATATTGACCATTTGTATAACATTCCTAATTATAATAGACTCTGCATTAACGCGTCACGACACAGTGGTGGTGTCGCCCTATATGTTGATATCAAGTATAACACTTCTGTAAGAGATGATTTAAAGGTTCAGGAGGAGTACATGGAGAGTGTTTTCACTGAATTACGTAACGACACACGAAATATCCTAGTAGGGATGATCTACAGAAGACCCCACACTAATGTAAGGAATTTTCTTGATAAGTTTTCGTAGCTTATCACTATCATAAGTTCAAAGAAAAAAGACTGCTACATTACAGGGGATTTCAACCTTGATCTATTAAAATCAGAAACCGACACCTCAGTATTAGACCTTCTTGCTACCTGTCATTCTAAACTCTTCTTCAGCACTATAACCAAACCCACTAGAGTAACTGTCACCTCTGCCACTGTGATAGATCATATCTGGCCCTAACAACACTCCTAACAACCTAGCAAGTGGAATTATTTATAACAATATCTCAGATCACTTCCCAGTTTTTGCCATGTATAAAACAGCCACAAGACCTGAAAGGTCTAGTAGAGTCTCAGTACAATACAGAGACTACTGCCCGGACAACATGCTCCTTTTTGATAACAACCTAATGAATGCTAACTGGGATCTTGCCTGTGCCTCCAACAACCCTAACGTGAACAGCTGTAACTTCTCTAGCATCTTCAATGCTTGCTTTGATAAATGCTTCCCGCTCAAGACCAAGTCAGTGAAAACTGTATCCATTTCCAAACCCAATATCACAAGCGAAATTAAGATAATGATAATGGAAAAACACAAACTCCAAAGGAAATTTGCAAAAAGACCCATAACTTTCGGTGATGCTTACCGAAGTATCAGAAATAGAGTAACTCAAGCAGTTAGAAATGCCACACGTAACTATTGTACAAATAAGCTCCAGTCAGCATCAGGCGACGGTAAGAAAACCTGGAATGTCATAAATTCTATTCAGAACAGGAACACTCAGCCTTCGGCCCCCCACTCAGCTTTTATGATAAACGATTCAGTTATAACGGAACCCTCCCTCATTGCCAACCACTTCAATGAATATTTTATTAATGTTGGGAAAAATCTTGCAGAGAGCATCCCTGATCACCATGAGGAATTTAGAGCCTACCTGCAAAACAGACAGCAAAATGAACTGTTCTTATCCCCTGTCACAGCAGATGAATTACTGGCCATCATAAAAATGTTCAAAGATGCAGCAGCAGGCGAAGACAATATACCAATGAGCATCATTAAGAAAGTGGCCCACTTATTACTACCTGTTCTCCTCCACATTTGTAACTCCTCCTTCACTAGTGGTGTCTTTCCTGATAAACTGAAAATTGCTAAAGTTCACCCGGCATATAAAAAATCTGGGGACAAAGGTCTCTTGAAGAACTACCGCCCCATATCAGTCCTCCCAGCCTTGAGTAAGATACTGGAGAAGCTAGCATGTAATAGACTAAATTCCTTCTGCAATGCCAATAACATCTTTACAGACTCCCAGTTTGGATTTAGAGCTAGAAGGTTGACTGAGAGTGCTCTGTTATCCTTTACTAATGACACCTTAAATTCCTTTGATGACAGTCAGTTCACAGTCAGTATATTCTTGGACCTCTCTAAAGCCTTAGATACTGACGACCATACCATCCTCCTTTCAAAGCTTGAACATTACGGCGTAAGGGGCCCGTCCCACAATTGGTTTACCTCATATCTGTCCAACAGGATGCAGTATGTCTGTTATAATAACCACCAATCTGACTCCTCACCAATCTTGTATGGAGTCCCCCCAAGGTTCAATTCTCGGTCCAGTACTCTTTTTGTTGTACATAAACGACATAGTCCACGCCAGCCCACTCATAAAATACAACTTATTTGCAGACGATAGTAATGTCTATGCCAGCAACTCAGACCTCCATTCCTTGATGAGAACTATGAACACTGAATTAACTAAAGTCGGGACCTGGGTAATACGTAATAAACTGACCTTAAACCTTGATAAAACCCACTACACGATCTTTCACAGAAGAAAAAACTTACCTCCAGACTTGGACCCCCTGTACCTTGGTAATATAGTTCTCAAACGCGAACAAAATACTAAATTCCTCGGAGTTATTATTGATGAAAAACTTAACTGGAGAAACCACATACAAGCCATTCACTGTAAAGTCAATAAACAGTGCAGTATCATGTATCACACTCGACAGTCACTCACTCTCACGGCAATGAAAGAAATCTACCATGATCTTGTTTACCAACACCTGATACACACTATGGGGGGCCTCTGGCTCTTCAAAAACACAATCTCTGGTTACTGCACAAAATAGAGTTGTACGGACAATGACCAACTTGAAAAAAACATCACACAAACGAAAAATTTGCTATATTGAAATTTTTAAAATTCGAGGATATTAACACCTACTGCTGTGCCCTCTTTGTTTACAAATCTATCAATCACTTGCTTGACAATAATTACTTCCAGTTCCGGAATAATCAGAGATACAACTTAAGGCACCCAGAGTTACTGAGACCACCCCCCCATGCGCTCCTCTCAGTCCCAGACCTCCATAATATATCACGGTGTGAAGGTGTGGAACAACTTACCCCCACCCATCCCAGCAAACACTACTCTCCCTTCCTTTAAATCATCTCTTAAAAAAAATATCTATTGTCGAAGTATTAATATTAATTGTAACACTTACTATATTTACAGTACCTGCTTTTATTGTACCACCAAAACAGTTTTATCGGAAATTATCATGTAAATAAATAAGTAATTGCCATTGCAATAAACATAATTGCCAACTAGACATAATCCTGAAAGCTCTGTCCTCTTGTTCAACCTTATTACTGTACAACCCAGGTTATACTTATGTTTTTAAATTCCACTCTAATTTATATGTGTGTGTGTGTGTGTATGTGTGTATGTGTATATGCATGTATAAATAAACAAAATAATGCAAAATAAAATAAATAAAATAAAAAAATAATAAATAATAAAATAAATAAATATTGAAGTGATAACCGTGGTAACATGTTGTTATTACCACCAGGCTATTGTACTATTCCAGATGATACTAAATGTTACATAATACTTCCTTGAGATAAATGTATAGTATATATCAGGTGCAGCTCAGGTCCTCAACTGGCTCAACCATGTTAATATTGTTTTTATTATCCACTCTGTATCTGTGTTTTTCTGGCTAAATAAACTGTTACAATTCAATTCTCTCTCTCTCTCTCTCTCTCTCTCTCTCTCTCTCTCTCTCTCTCTCTCTCTCTCTCTCTCTCTCTCTCTCTCTCTCTCTCTCTCTCTCTCTTTTATTTTCCCTAATTATTGTAGTTGATCATTAGACCAATCCATCCGTCCATCATCACAGAATTGGAAGCGTCGAGCCAAACGTCTGGCTGCTAAAGGCAACCAGAAGGGGTCCATGATCAGCACGGGGAAGGCGGCCAAGCAGTCACAGAACACCGTCCGCAGCAACCTCATCAACAAGGGCGGCGTCAAGCCCCAGCAGGTGATACGTACGACGTCCAAACAGCCCGACGTCGGACAGTCTGCCCCGGCACCCACGCAGAAGACCCACGTCGCCACGCCAAAGTAAGTACCCGTTTGATGTACGTCCACTATCCGATCGGTCGCGTCGCTTATCGCGTGGACGATCGCGACGCCCGGACGTAGCTTTGGCGTAGCGTCCGGATCGGGTCGCAACTCCCCGATTACGACTCGCCTTCGCCGATCGCCTCGAAGCTACGTCCGTCCTCGGGTGTGCCTTTCTCGGATGTCGCGATGACACGCAAGCGACGTGGCCGATGACCCAACCACATGTGTATCTTACAGCCCGGGGTGGGATCTGTTGGGGGTTGGTAACACACAGCAGGGGCCACACCACAGCGGACGCCACACCGTGAACAAACAACTCTGTATATGAACCAAACTCGTCGCTGCCGATGTATGTTACAGTGGTCCCTCGGTTAACGAGTTACCTTCCATAAGATTCTTAACTTCGGTTAACGAGCAATCCCTCGATTAACGAGTTTTTAACGAGCCGACTTGAACATGTTTTCGCTTGCACTTGGCAGTCCACCAGCTGTAGTATTAGTCCGCCAATACAGTAATCGGTTTTAGGGCTTAAATTCCTTACCATTTTAGTAAATATCAAGAAGTTTATACTATTCAATAATTTTAAAAGTTTAATATTAACTTTTTTAGTCATTTTAACAATTATTGAACATAATTGAAGGTAAAGAAACTAGTTTCTGGCATGCCATCCAGCCTGTTAACACACCAGACAGGCGTTAGTCTCTGGTAACATCTTGCTTGAGACTCTCTTCAACTAAATGCTTTCTTTCTGTGTTTCCAAGCAAATTATTGGCCATTTTGAAATTTATTTTACATATTGACAATATATAATGCGGGTTTTTTTTTACGGGTATTAGCCCACCTGGGCACAGGTGGGCCTGGGAGGCGAAAATATAATAATAACTAATAATAATTATAATAATATTAATTATAATAATAATAATAATATCTATTATTATTACAACAATTAATAAAATTAATAGCAAATTAATACAAATAAAATAATAAACTTAATTAAAATAATAACCATAAAAAAATACAAAATTTAAAAAATAAATCAAGAGAGAGAAATTACATACTACATTATGCATGTTGTGTTGTCCAAGTAAGACAAACAATTGAGACCCTGCAAGTGTGTGTAAATGAGGCAGGAAGTCAGATCAGCAACCTGGGATTTGGTCACAATTTTTGTGATGCCATATGGCAGCAGGGTCTACCATTAGACAACACATATGCTTCCAATATCTTCCCAGGCGGTAGTGGGAGCTGCCTACTACCTACTACCAGTAGTGTTGATTTAAAGAAAATAATCTTGAAATACACCAAGAGAACTAAAATTTTATGGGTGAAATGGTGCCATGGGGTGACTTCTCTTCCACCCCAATGCCTTCTTTTCTCCCTTCTCCTCCACCCCCATTCTAATTCCCATCATCATCATCATCATCCAGGAGCCTTCTACATACACACCTCAAAGTAAGTGTACTTTTCTACCTTTTTTGTTGAATTTAGGCAATTTTCGGTGAGGTGGAACCAATTACCCAAAAACCCATTGAAACAATGGTTTCGGTTAATGAGTTTTTCGATTAACGAGCAACCTGCTGGAACGGATTGTGCTCGTTAACCGAGGGACCCCTGTATATATTATTGTGAACGACACATAACCAAAGAAAATGTTAATATTGGTGAGTCAGGTGTTGGCTGGGACGCTCACACCTTATAGCACAGCTATAAGTGTCAGCAGCACCTGTGTAGTGGCCCATGTTGTGTAGCAGATGACAGACTGTATATTACACTCTACCTGTACAGTCGACCCTCGTTAATTCGGACCCTTTTAATCCGGATTTCGGATAATTCGGACAAAATCTGAACTTTTTATTATTTTTTTTTTTTTTTAGATTTGTAGGAATATTACCTACTCGGACCTTAAGCTAAAATGCTGGTCCACCCACTGCTGGGATAAAACACCAGCGCCTTTTTGGTTAAATGTAACATCACCACTAGTGTGGGGGGGGGGGGGGGATGCAACTTTTAGCTTCAGACATGAAAAATATTTACCATTTACTGCCAGTAAACAATGGAAACATAAAATATGTACCAATTAGTGATGAAAAGTTGTGCAGTTCCTTCAACAGATGAAGCTCACCAACTTACAATAGACTAAATTACCTTACAACGTGCTTTCAGTAGTCTATGTTGAAGTTCTTAGCACAGGCTAACTTATCATATCATATACGGTATAACAGTTCTCATTGATCTACAAAAAATACCGGTAATAAAAACCTTTTCTATATTTCACACTTAATATAACACCCGGTCATCTACTTCAACCTCCTATTGTTTACAACGACGCATCACGCACCACCAGCTGTATCAGCTACACGGTACACGTGTTTCTCGAATCGTTTTCAGTTAAAAAACTGTTACATCACACGTATATTTTACCTTAACTGCGCCTGAATGAATATGTTCTCGGAAGTAAATAGTAGTTTTGCTGAAACGTGATGTATTTTAATGTAAAATAGGATAAAATACATGACGAAAACAAAAGATTTTACCTAAGCTTCCGATGTTCTTGAGATATTCGTTTTTTAATAGTTTTCGGTTAAATTTCTGTCATATTACAATGATATTTTATTCATACTGTGCTTGATATAATACATTCACGGAATATTTTTGCTGAAATTACGTACGTATTACAGTGGAAAGTGGGATAAAATCGTGACGAAAACAATGACTTTGAAATATAATGCAATATTAACCCCTAAATCGGTTAATTCGGCCAATCGGCTAAAACGGACACCCTTTGCCCCCTGTTAGTCCGAATTAACGAGGGTCGACTGTACCAGTAATCATATATAACCATAGAGAAAATCACCATTGGGGTATTTATGTACGTAGAGTTGTGTTAATGGATTGTGTTCCTAGAGTTGTGTTAATGGAGTGTGGATGTGTTCAGTGTTAGTATAGTATTGGAGGAAATAGTTAAGTTGGTACGGGCTTCAACCTTTAACACCGAGTAGTAGGGTGTGTGTGTGGGCTGAGTGGGGGGTGTGTGTGGGCTGAGTGGGGGGTGTGTGTGTGGGCTGGGTGGGTGGGGGTGTGTGTGTGGGCTGAGTGGGGGGTGTGTGTGTGGGCTGGGTGGGTGGTGTGTGTGTGGGCTGGGTGGGGGTGTGTGTGTGTGGGCTGGGTGGGTGTGTGTGTGTGGGCTGGGTGGGTGGGGCTGAGTGGGGGGTGTGTGTGGGCTGGGTGGGTGTGTGTGTGTGGGCTGGGTGGGTGTGTGTGTGGGCTGGGTGGGTGGGGGTGTGTGTGTGTGGGCTGGGTGGGGGTGTGTGTGTGTGGGCTGGGTGGGTGGGGTGTGTGTGTGTGGGGCTGGAGGTTTCACATCTAACGAACCCTCGATATAACGGACTTTTATCTCTAAATATTGTAGTGTACTGTTGTGTAGGCATCAGTGTATACAGTGAAGAACTATAGTGTACAATGTGTGGCTATCAACTGGAACACTTCAACAAACCTAAGTTCTTTCCGTTTCTCAACTTGCAGACGTGTTGCAAGAATTGGTTCACCGAGGACAAGACAGAAAGCCGGTGACTCACTTACCAAAGGTGAAGTGTCGAGAAACATAACAGAAGGTTTTACGGTGGTCAGTGAGGGCGTCAAGATAGAGGAGGAGGTGGAGCAAGTAACGACACAGTCTGTTCTGACGGCCCAGGACGTACACAACATGGCCAACGTCATTAAACAGTCGATCTTGAACAGTGAGGAATTAAAGAAAGGGGCCACTTTGACATTACAGGCTGTTTTGAAGGCCGAACACGTAGAAAACGCGGCCAAACTAACAACGCAATGTATTTTTAAGGCCGATGGCGTAAACAAAACAGACAATGTGACGAGACAATCCACTCGGACGACCGAACCGGTAAACGATGCGTCTGCCATGAAGACACAGTCCGTTGATAAGTGCAACAGCCTGTCAGACTTTCACGTCACGAAGACAGAAATATTGGAAGGCAAGGTCGTTTACACTGTGACCAGAACCGTCAAAAGCAAGAACATGAAGATAATTGTGAGCGACTCGGCGAAGGACTGCAAGGGACGCCCCGAGGTGCCGGCGAGGTCGACGGCCGCCAACAACGTCTCGGCGAACGGCGGTGGAAACTTCGGAGACGATTCGGAAATTGTCAAAGCGAATCGCGGGAAGACCGACATATCTCCCGTCAAGGTGACCGTGCTAAAGGGGCGCCCGAAGGCGGACGATGCGGCCAAATTAACGTCGCCCTCCGTCTCGAAGACCAGAAACGGATGCACCGTGAAGATCGTGACGGAGGGGCCGCAGGGCTCCAAGGCCGCGGGGATGCAGAAGACGATCGCCACCGTATTTAAGGACATCGGCAGATACCACGAGTGTTGTCCCGAGATGCTGGAGAGTGCCATAAGGGCGACACTCTTGAGAAAGGTGGCCCAGTCGCTGGCTTCAGAGATTTTCTGCATCTACGTCGGGAGGCTCAATAGATGCCTCAGGTTGGTGCCCCTGCTGACCGACGCCACAAACGACAAGACGTACCAGAGGACGTTGACTCGGTTCTCTTCCATGACCGACGCGGACAGGTTCTTCGAGTGGATGTTGAGGATGAGACAGATGGGACGACTGCCCGTAGAGCGGGACAAACACCTTGTAGCTTTCTACCTCGGGATGGACAGGGTCCCTCAGGGCCTCCGCACCTTCCTCCTCCGATACGGGGAACAAAGTGTAGATTACCAGGACTGGTGCTACATGACCAGACCCGCGATCAACAACTGGAAACTCAGACTCAGTCGACACCTCAACCTCCACCACAGCGTCGGCCCAGAAGAGCTGTTGTCCGAGGGTAATTCCCACCGTATCTTTAGCTGCGTGGAACTGTCTCTCTCCCTCGCGCGCGTCGCCACGGAGGTCTACGTCCAGCGGGGGTACAAAAACACGTACAGCTTCGCGGGTCTGTCCAACGAAGGCACGTGCACGATGGTGACGTTCTCCGCGGCCGGTCTCTTCCTCAAGCCCCTCGTCCTCCGGGCGGGTTACTCCATGCCGCCGTGGAGTCGGTCGGGGCTGGTGGACGAGACTCTGTTCCACAGTGGGGCGTCCGCCGACGGTCAGTTAGACCCGCTGGTCTTCCTCAGTTGGCTCAAGCTCTTTAATGCCGAGATAGAGGAGAACAAGATAAAGAAGCCCGTCTTACTGTTGGTCCACGGCCACCCCTGCCACGCCAGCCCGGCCGCGGCCACCTACTGCCGCAGGGAAGGAATAATACTCTTCTCCCACTACCACTGGCCCCTCAACCTTATGGATCCATTTCTGAGAATGTCGAGTAAGTTTCACTACCACTACGAGGCGAGCGTCCGCAAGTTTCGAGACTCGGTCGGGGACAAGCCTCTCGAGAAGAAACACTTCCCCGCGGTGCTCCTGGACGCCCTGAGTCTCCTGAAGGAGCACAAGGAGGTGGCCGTGTCTGCCTTCTTCGCCAGCGGTCTGGTGCCGTTTAACGTGGCGTGTATTAAGTCCAATCTGCACACCGGTTGTTTAACGTCTGCCTGCACGGATCTGATGCCTTACCCGGTCAAGCTGTGCAGGACTAGATTGTGGTACGAGAGCGACGGCGCCTCGGGTAAGACGTTTGAACCGGCGCCCCAGATACACCTTCCTTACTGGTGTGACTTCTCCTTATCTCACATTCTACAGAAGATGCCGCAGGGTCTGCCCTCACCCAAGGACGTGCTCCAACTGGAAGACCCCCTGCTGGTGCGTCACGAGCCCCTGCTGTCGGACGCGACCCATAAAGACGTGGTTCACGTGTACCAACGGTCAGACGGAGGGGGGTGGGGGGACGACGGTCACATCAGGGAGGATCCCGTACTCGAGACGGACGACGGCGTCTTCGTCACCTGCGATGACCTGCTCTATGCCTTCTCCCGGGACGCGGAGACGGACGACGCCGGAGCCTCGGGAGAGTCTTGGTCTACGGGGCTGGGCGGTGACGCAGCCACATGCCAGGAGAGTCTTCTCGGCGACTGGGGACGCTGCGGCGAGATCAACGACCGGGACGCGACTCCCGGCGAGTTCCGTGGCGTCCGGTACCTCGCCGAAAACAATGACGTGGACTCCGCCGCTTCGGAGACGTTCAAGATACCGTGCGTGTATATCAAGTGTGAAAACCACGGAGACCCGCCGCCCACCACCCACAGGTGAACAGTGGTCGGTGAGACTTGTGATACAGATACAGTTGTAACCAGTGAACAAATGAATAGTTGTAAATACACAACTGGTGTACTACATTTATTGTAAAACATTGACTTGATGTCTGTAAATGATCATTATTGTAGAAAATGGACATAATGCAGTACATTACAGATACATAGCTACAGGTTACAAAAAGAATGAGTATAATTTTGTAAATACTTATACTGTAACCAAGTGACCGGGTCTTTGTCGTCCCCGGCAGTGAGTCGCTCAAATGGGACGGTCGTTTGTTAGTATCGTTCAGCCTCAGTTACGTACACTACAGTATTATGTTTTGGAGTTAGGACGACAACCGGGTATTTGTCGGACGAGATTTGGATAGGTAAGGATAGGTAATGGCTGTGACCCTCTTTGTAGGTCAGGTTAGGATAGGTTAGGACCCTCTCCGTAGGTCAGGTTAGGATAGGTTAGGACCCTCTCCGTAGGTCACATTATGCCATAGAGCGATGCGTCCTTCCCGTCGCGTACAAACTAAACACATGACCGACACCATAACATATCTCAGGAAAGATGTTTACACGCTGCCCTACGGAAGTCGTGTGAGTGGTATGACGGTAACATTGTCCTCGAGGGGTTGAGGTGTGAGGTCTGCGGGGACAATGTTGCCATCATAACACTGTGCGAGTCTTCACGCACTCGCTTCTAGAAGCCAATAAGACGCTGGAATTTAGGGTAATTAAGCTGGTGATTTTTTACTATATAGCAAATAAACTGTCATTATATATTGTATGTTATGTCAAGATTGATTTTTTTATGTTATTCTTGAGGTCATTAATCTCAGAAACTTTTATTACCTAGTCGAGGTGAACAGTGGAACCTCTATTTAGTGGACTATATGGAGGTAAGTCTACTATATCGAGGTTTCACTGCTGCCAAGTGTTTTGTTGCAATATTCTCAGAAAAGATATTAATTTATGTTACAATTTATATAAGAAACTTTGTAAATAATTAATAGATAAATTGTCTTGAGATGTGATAATTCATTTTTTTTTTTTTTTTAAGAAACTTGTAAATATTTAAAAGGAAATATTTTATCTTGGAACCTCCATTTAGTGGACCATATGTAGGTAAGTCTGCTATATCAAGGTTTCACTGCTGCCAAATGTTATGTTGTAATATTCTCAGAGAAGATAAAAATTTATGTTACAATTTATTTAAGAAACTTTGTAGATAATTAATACAGGTTGACATCCCTTTATCCGAAAACCGAAAAAAAAATTGTGGGGCAATTTTTTTTTTTTTTTAATATGGGTATTAACCCACCCGGGCACATGTCACTGACCCACATCGGGGTCTGGAGGGTGAAAATGTAATACAGTGGGGTATGCTATAACGAATCTAATTGGTTCTAGAACCTTGTTCGTTATAGCATTCATTCGTTATAAGATTAATCCGTTCCAGGCCCCCAAATACAACCACTTAACACTGAAAAATATAAAATATAATTGTAAAAAAGTGCATAAATATGCATCTAAACCCCTGAGATAAAGAATATCATTAATACTTGTAATAAAAAAAAGAATTTAAATAATGTTCGTTGTAGGAGTTTCGTTCGTTATAGCATTCTCAATTTTATAGGTAAAACCGTTCGTTATAGGAATATTCGTAGTAGGATCCGTTCGTTATAGTATACCCCACTGTAGTAATAATAATTATAATAATACGTACAGGTAATAATAATAATGATAATACAGTAATAATAAAAATTATTCATAGAAAATAAAATTAAAAAAAAATACACAAAAATAAAATAAGAATGATAACAATAATAATAATAATAACAATAATACTGTAATAATGAAATAATGAAATAATAATAAAGAAATACAAGAATGAAAAAAAGATCAAAAGTGAGAAACATGACCTATGAATTATTATTATTATTATTATTATTATTATTATTATTATTATTATTATTATTATTATTATTATTATTATATTTTAGCCCCCAGGCCCCAATGTGAGTCAGTGACCTGCTGTGCCTGGGTGGGCTGATCCCTGTAAAAAAAAGAAAAAAATAACTAACCATTGTGAAATCCGAAAAACTCCAAAAACCTAAATGCCTCTGGTCCCAAGGATTTCGGATAATGGATTGTCAACCTGTAGAAAAATTGTCTTGAGATGTGATACTTCGTTTTGGTTTATTTAAGAAACTTGTAAATATTTAATGGAAAATACTTTATCTTGGAACCTCTCTTTAACGGACTACAGCTCATCCCGAACTTACGTCCACCCGCACTTACGACCCGCCTCAGTCGTACCAAAATTTGGTCAAATTACGTATTTTCGAGTCCCAAAGTCAGTACACAGACAAAATTTTCATCTGTAATTCACTTTCAAATGGCTGGTAAGCTTAAAAGTGAGTTTTGTGGTGCTGAGAAGAAAAACAACCCCCATTTTTTATTTTCTATGTATTATTTAAGCATTTCCGACACGACCATTTCGACTTACGACCTGGATGTCGGTCCCTAACCCCATCGTAAGTCGGGCAGCAGCTGTATATGTAGGTAAGTCTGCTATATTGAGGTTTCACTGCTGCTAAATGTTATGTTGCAATATTCTCAGAAAAGATGCAAATTTATGTTACAATTTATATAAGAAACTTTGTAAATAATTATTAGATATATTGTCTTAAGATGTGATAAATTCGTTTTTTTATTTAAGAAACTTGTAAATATTTAAAAGGAAATATTTTATCTTGTGGTACTTTTGTACAAGTGAATTTTGTTCAGTTTAAAGGAAAATAAGATTATCTTGAACTGTGGTTGTGTGTTTTAATGCCACTGTGTCCTGGGTTCATGTCCTGACTACAGACTGTACCTTAACTAGGTACCTTCACTTAACACTGAGACTCTACCTTAACTAGATACCTTCACTTAACACTGAGACTCTACCTTAACTAGATACCTTCACTTAACACTGAGACTCTACCTTAACTAGATACCTTCACTTAACACTGAGACTCTACCTTAACTAGATACCTTCACTTAACACTGAGACTCTACCTTAACTAGATACCTTCACTTAACACTGAGACTCTACCTTAACTAGATACCTTCACTTAACACTGAGACTCTACCTTAACTAGATACCTTCACTTAACACTGAGACTCTACCTTAACTAGATACCTTCACTTAACACTGAGACTCTACCTTAACTAGATACCTTCACTTAACACTGAGACTCTACCTTTACTAGATACCTTCACTTAACACTGAGACTCTACCTTTACTAGATACCTTCACTTAACACTGAGACTCTACCTTTACTAGATACCTTCACTTAACACTGAGACTCTACCTTAACTAGATACCTTCACTTAACACTGAGACTCTACCTTAACTAGATACCTTCACTTAACACTGAGACTCTACCTTAACTAGATACCTTCACTTAACGAGAATTCATATGGCCACGTCCCAACAACCCGAGAGAAGAAATGACGCCATGGCCCAAATCCCCGACAAGATATACAAACTCGTCCTTATTCCCACCATAGCCGATAACACCCCTGTCGAGTGACCCTATAAACCACGGGATTGAACCTGTGTCTCGAGGATCTTGAATAATAAGTGGATCTAAAGTCGTCTGAAAATTATCTAGTATTGAGTCTGTCATATGGAATAAATTATGTTGTGTTTATCCTTACTCGAAATATTTTCTTGTTCTAATTGGGTTTTGTTTTGTTGCAGGTGCGTATGGATTTACGAGTTGGATCACGCCTAGATTACCGAACGTGTTTGATCTCGTGCAACAATTTATTCAACTCATTCTACTGGCAACATGAAGTGCATACAGGTGCTCCTCTACTTAAGAACAGTCAACTTACCAGCAAAACTCCACCTTACCACCCAACAGGAAACAGTCAAATAGAACGGTACAATGGCATAATCTGGAAGACCATATGTTTAGCTGCCAAATCTCGAGATGTTCCGGACACTGAATGGGAGGCTCTCCTACCCGAAGCTCTTCACTCCATTAGCTCATTGCTCTCAACAGCCATCAACGCGACTCCACACGAGAGGTTTTTCTAATTTTCCGAGACGATCTCGTCAGGGTACATCCCTGCCAACATGGCTAACGACTTCAGGTCCTGTCTTCTTTCGCCGATTCTCCTGCTCAAGCATAGATGACCCTCTCGTTGATGAGGTGGAGCTCCCCGAGGCCAACCCAACGTATGCACACACCAAGTATCCAGATGGACGCTAATCTTCAGTTTCCCTCCGTGATCTTGCTCCAAGACCCGGTGGAACCTCACCCTCGGACATCTCTGCCGGCTCAACCTCGCCTTCTGCAGAGGGAGACACAGGGACGACATTGCCGAATCTTATTATCGTGCAGGAGTTACCTCTTCCTGGTTGTACTCGGCAGCGAAGAGAACCCTCTGATGATTGATTGTGATGGCCGGGGTGAATGTCGTATTATGGAATCAATTACTGTGTACTTGTGTTTACCTATACTCTAAATGTCCTCTTGTTCTAATTGCAGATGTATATGGATTTATGAGTTTAATAAAGTTTTGATTTCTGAAGGTGTTTGATCTCATACCACTGAGTGTTTAATAATGTGCCGGTGTAAACATTTAATTATTGTTTTTAAAAGACTGCAGTGTGGGGCAACGTGAGGGTGAGGGCCTTCCAGAACTCCTTAAGGCAGGATAACGGAGGAAGGATTCAGCCGTCGACAAGTCCTGAACTTTGTAGAGACGGAACTGTTATGGGAGGTGGTTTTGGGGTCGACAGCAGCCAAGACAATCGGTGGTGATGGCTGGCTGTTCAAAGACGACCCTCAATATTGATTTAATGATACTAAGGAAGCCTTAAAGTGATGAATAAATTAAAATGTCACCATTCATTTAGTTTATTTTAAATTATCGTTTAATTATTTATTTCAAATTTTACTTGAAATTATGTGAAGACCATTTGAGCAGTAGTCTGGCCAGCAAAGATCCCTGCTAAACTGTTCACCTAAAGATTGACCCCTAAGTGTTCACCTGAAGATTGACCCCCAAGTGTTCGCCTGAAGATTAACCCCCAAGTGTTCACCTGAAGATTAACCCCGAAGTGTTCGCCTGAAGATTAACCACCAAGTGTTCACCTGAAGATTAACCCCCAAATGCTCACCTGAAGATTAACTCCCAAGTGTTCACCTGAAGATTAACTCCCAATTACTCACTTAATATATAATAAACAAAACAATATAACTAATATCTTCACATTTAATACATAACAAATTGAGTGACATTTTCAGACCCTTCGACTCTGTCATTTCTCATAAAAAGGAGAAAAATAAGGAATCTAATTATTTCTTCATTCCTCACAGGGCCAGTCGAGCAAGTGCTAATGTATCGATGAGTGACACCAGCCCTACCAGTACATACAAGGTGACTGGCAGTTCACCCATTGATGTTGCCGCCCACATCAAGCTACTCGGAGAATCTCTCAACAACATCGGCCAGAAACTGAAGGAACACGAGGTATTTGTTTATTTATGTATACTCTTATCATAGGACGCAAGTGTATAGGGTGTCTTATAGTTCACAAGTGTATAGGGTGTCTTATAGTTCACAAGTGTATAGGGTGTCTTATAGTTCACAAGTGTATAGGGTGTCTTATAGTTCACAAGTGTATAGGGTGTCTTATAGTTCACAAGTGTATAGGGTGTCTTATAGTTCACAAGTGTATAGGGTGTCTTATAGTTCACAAGTGTATAGGGTGTCTTATAGTTCACAAGTGTATAGGGTGTCTTATAGTTCACAAGTGTATAGGGTGTCTTATAGTTCACAAGTGTATAGGGTGTCTTATAGTTCACAAGTGTATAGGGTGTCTTATAGTTCACAAGTGTATAGGGTGTCTTATAGTTCACAAGTGTATAGGGTGTCTTATAGTTCACAAGTGTATAGGGTGTCTTATAGTTCACACACACATGTACAGGGTGTCTTATAGTTCACACACACATGTACAGGGTGTCTTATAGTTCACACACACATGTACAGGGTGTCTTATAGTTCACACACACATGTACAGGGTGTCTTATAGTTCACACACACATGTACAGGGTGTCTTATAGTTCACACACACATGTACAGGGTGTCTTATAGTTCACACACACATGTACAGGGTGTCTTATAGTTCACACACACATGTACAGAGTGTGTTATAGTTCACACACACATGTACAGGGTGTCTTATAGTTCACACACACATGTACAGGGTGTCTTATAGTTCACACACACATGTACAGAGTGTCTTATAGTTCACACACACATGTACAGGGTGTCTCATAGTTCACACACACATGTACAGGGTGTCTTATAGTTCACACACACATGTACAGGGTGTCTTATAGTTCACACACACATGTACAGGGTGTCTTATAGTTCACACACACATGTACAGGGTGTCTTATAGTTCACACACACACATGTACAGGGTGTCTTATAGTTCACACACACATGTACAGGGTGTCTTATAGTTCACACACACACATGTACAGGGTGTCTCATAGTTCACACACACATGTACAGAGTGTCTTATAGTTCACACACACATGTACAGGGTGTCTCATAGTTCACACACACATGTACAGGGTGTCTTATAGTTCACACACACATGTACAGGGTGTCTTATAGTTCACACACACATGTACAGTAGGGGGCAGGGAAATAACACTTTTATTTAAGTTGCAGGCTGCACTTTTCAGGCATCGTTTGTATGGCTGTAACAAACATCTGTGCAAAATTTCATGCCATTTCGTGCATACTTACCCTGCCGCATCGCAAACGACTTTTTGTCAACTTTTAGTGTATACCAAAAATTAGGTGTCATTTAATGTTTTCCAGGATAATGATAAATTTTACACGGGTGACATCGATTTAATTCACATGTTATTTTACAGGTACACCGTATAGAAAATCATTACAAGTTCATATTGAAATTCTTTTTTGTGTGGAACCTTGGCATCATTTTCCTAGACAATAATCTTTGCTTAATATATCCATCTCTCGATTCGTATCCCGTCACTTCAGTGCAAGCTTCAGTCATCACTTTTATGCCTCTCTCGACCGCCTGAGTGCTGTTTGGCCACTTGGGCACCACTAATGGTGTCTCAAGAATGTCATTAACCTGTAGATTTGACAGAGAAGCAATGTAAGGAGGCTCAGTCTTGAGTTCATTCCTCCAGTTAATCATGGAATGATAGTTTTTTGCTTGCCACTTTAGTTTCGGAGTCACCACCTTTCTCATGTTGACTACAGGAGGCACATCCTCATTCCCATCTCCATCTTTACCCTCCTCATCAGTATAGTTTAACAAATTCTCGTCAACAGCAGCATCAGAATCTTCCTCCTCCTCTTCAGATCTGCCAGTGCATTCTTCCTTTTGCTGATTCTCCTCTCTAATTTTTCTTATCATTGAGACAGCTTTTTCTCTAACAGTCATGTCCTCATCTGCACACATACCAAGAAGAAGTTGATCTGTGTGGGCGAAGTATCCATTTCTCTGGACAGCCTTCTTCACTATCGTCTCCTCCTCACTATTCAGGTGTTTCATATATAGCAGGGACTGGAATACGTTCCTTGAGCCGTGTGTTACGTAAGGGTGTATCTTGATGTAAAACCACATTGGAGCACTGAACTTTATTATTGTAATAACAATTCTTTTCAACTCATGGCTGGGTCTTGATGTTGCTACAAACAGCCTGAGGATTCTACTCCATAAGGTGTTCCACCTTGACACACAGGGAGGACCTGGCTCAATAGCAGCCAAGTCATCTTCAACAACACCTGTGATAACTCCTTTACAAATCCTATACAGGTATTTCTGATCCCAGGACAGATCTTTCTCCACTTCATCATTAAACACAGGGAAATCAGGGAAACTGACTGGCTGGAAGGCGACAACTGGAAGCTCAGACAAAGACTCCTTGATCTGCTTTCCAATGGGACCACGCCAATGCTCAGGACCACTTGGTTTACCATCATGGTGATAAAAAACTGCGCGGAAAGGCAGCTCATTTCCGTGAAGCTGACATATGAAATAATGGAGCGGGTGACCAAGTAACATTTCAAGATGATGAATGACTCCATTTTCTGATCCTACATTTACATTGGTTCCATCACAACCAACACACACAATGGGCTGCTGGGTTAGATTTTTCTCCACCAGAAACTCGTGAATAGTTTTGGCAATCTTCTTTCCGTGTCCAGTCTTGGGAGTCACATGTGTGAGATATTCATTGCCAGGCTCAACCATGATGACATAATGATCTTTCACCATCATCCTCGAACTCCATTTCTCGGTCTTCTCATTCTTTATCATCACACGAGTGGCGGTCTTCTTACCATCAAAATAGAGTGACGTCAAATTATCTAAACTAGCCATCTCAATTTCTTGCCTCTTAAATCGGTATTTTTGTCTCGCATCCCGCAGCTTATGTGGTCCAATAACCTGACTCTTGTCATCCTTTGTGATAATGCCATAGTTAGTTAAGGTGGCAGTAGCAATGGCAGCTCCAGCATAATCACTAATCAAGTATCGGTCACAAGCGGCAGCCAGTGTAGGGAGTCTTGTCCGGTTCTGTGAACTGGTGTCTGTCACAGCCCTTGGATCAGGGACAAAATCAATATAGACATAGCACCATACTCATCTGCAACAAGACAACTTAAATGAAATAAGAGATATGAAAAAATAGTTGATAACACTGAACAGAACATTGCACCGCCACAGCGGCTGTTTGGCTAGTACTGTAGGTAAATTTAAAAATTTCAGTAGAAAATTCGGCAGACTAAACCTCGACATATCATCTTCAAATTTGGCATGGAGTCTTAGATATGTATAAGGAACAATGCCTGAAGAGTGCAGCTTTGAGCAAAATTTCACTGCCCCCTAATGTACACTGGTAGGGAGTGACAGTTTTGCAAAAGTTTTCAAAATCTAATTGCTTGGTTTGGATTATTTGTCTATCGGCCACGCTAATTCCGAATATGTTTGAGTTTTTTACATCATTGCATTAGAAGGTTTGTGGATACTTTTGGGTTTGGCATGAAAAACGCAAAAAAACTGTAAATAATAAAGGGACTGGCAATGTGGCACAACCTGTTAAAATCAAGTTATTGAATTGGATTATTCGACTACTGTTTACAATGGTTCATAATATGCTATTGTTTTACAACTCAATGCGCTACAAATTATGCCGATATTTTTGCTGCAAGTCACCACATACGTATATTTCGAAAACCAGGGCCCAATATTACCAACGGCGTGGATAGATTCCGTGGAATGAATTCAGGACATTCCCGCTCACGGAACATTACCAAACTCCGTATATGTGCCAATGGCAATATTTACAGAGTTTGTTGAGGCTCCGTGAACGGGAATGCCCTGAATTTATTCCACGGAATCTATTCACGCCGTTGGTAATATTCGTCCCAGGACTGATCAACGAATTCAGCCCAAGTAGCTTGACTTGGACAGTTAAGGACAAAATCTCAGTCCGTACTTTTGAATAAAATATTGTTCAATAGGTGGTGATATTGAAGTGCTGAAAGTTGTTTTTTCTGTGTTGTTTTGCAGTTAGTTCAAAGGGCCGCCACCAAGATGGGTCGTCCTAAGATTAGCAACACTCAGCTGCGCCAGGGTAACGATAAGGTGTTCGGGGTTCGGATGCCTCTGCCATCTAACAAGTTGCCTCTGAACAAGGAAGTTGGAAGTGCCCTGGCTTATGAAGCAGAAAACGAGAGGTTAAGGAGAAGAACAAATGCTTTTGATTATATGGATGCCACCAAGAAGGTGACTGAGAAGGTACTGGATGTGTATAGGAAGGCCACTGTCCCCACTATCTCTGAAATCAGGGTGAAAATGAGAGTCCACGACCTGTGGAGGATGCGGAGGGAGACGATGATGATGAAGGGAAATGGACAGAAACAGAAAAGGAAGAAAACGAAGAACGGGAAGCTGAAGATGAGGTTCGAGGATATAGCTGAGAAGTTGTTTGATGTGGCAGACGACAGCAAAGTGCACGAACGAGAGAAAAGCTTCCTGGCAGCCCAGAGGAAACCGGGAAGGGAGGGCTGCATTGATGGCGTTGACAAAATTGTGACTGCCAAGCTGAAAGAAGAGAGGGAGAAGGAAGCGAAGAGGGCAAAGAAAAGGGCTGAGGAAGAGAGGAAAACTGAGAAGATGAGGTCAAAGAGTAAGGAGGAGATGGAGAGGATGTCGTGTAAAGTGTCGGCAGTGGATGACAGTGCTCAGGAAGAAGATATTTGATTATAAGGACGTCAATGACAATGAGTTCAAGGCTATGGTCGACAGGAGAGCAAGATCAGAGAAAAGGAAAAGGGAGAAAGAAGCCGAGGACAGGCTCGGAGAAACTGCTGACAGGTTCAAGGTATCCAATGATGCAGTGGCTCACATCGCAAACACCATCAGAGCTGCAGACAACATCATAACTGAAGGGGACAAGTCTAAAGTGACTAACTGGAAGAAAGTGGAGAGAGTCAGGAAGAGGTCACGAGAACAGAAAAAAGAAAAGTTCAGGGGATTCAAGGTCAGAGGTCTCATGGTAGATGAGAGGATCAATGAGGACAAGATAGTGAATAGATTCCGTGGAATAAATTCAGGGCATTCCCGTCCAGGGAGCCTCAACAAACTCTGTAAATATTGCCATTGGCACATATACGGAGTTTGGTAATGTTCCATGAGCGGGAATGTCCTGAATTCATTCAACGGAATCTATCCACGCCGTTGGTAATATTGGGCCCTGGTTTTCGAAATATACGTATGTGGTGAATTGCAGCAAAAATATCGGCATAATTTGTAGCGCATTGAGTTGTAAAACAATAGCATATTATGAACCAGTGTACACAGTAGTCGAATAATCCAATTCAATAACTTGATTTTAACAGGTTGTGCCACATTGCCAGTCCCTTTATTATTTACAGTTTTTTTGCGTTTTTCATGCCAAACCCAAAAGTATCCACAAACCTTCTAATGCAATGATGTAAAAAACTCAAACATATTCGGAATTAGCGTGGCCGATAGACAAATAATCCAAACCAAGCAATTAGATTTTGAAAACTTTTGCAAAACTGTCACTCACTTAATGTACAGGGTGTCTTATAGTTCACACACACATGTACAGGGTGTCTTATAGTTCACACACACATGTACAGGGTGTCTTATAGTTTACACACACATGTACAGGGTGTCTTATAGTTCACACACACATGTACAGGGTGTCTTATAGTTCACACACACATGTACAGGGTGTCTTATAGTTCACACACACATGTACAGGGTGTCTTATAGTTCACACACACATGTACAGGGTGTCTTATAGTTCACACACACATGTACAGGGTGTCTTATAGTTCACACACACATGTACAGGGTGTCTTATAGTTCACACACACATGTACAGGTTGTCTTATAGTTCACACACACATGTACAGGGTGTCTTATAGTTCACACACACACATGTACAGGGTGTCTTATAGTTCACACACACATGTACAGGGTGTCTTATAGTTCACACACACATGTACAGGGTGTCTTATAGTTCACACACACATGTACAGGGTGTCTTATAGTTCACACACACATGTACAGGGTGTCTTATAGTTCACACACACATGTACAGGGTGTCTTATAGTTCACACACACATGTACAGGGTGTCTTATAGTTCACACACACACATGTACAGGGTGTCTTATAGTTCACACACACACATGTACAGGGTGTCTTATAGTTCACACACACACATGTACAGGGTGTCTTATAGTTCACACACACATGTACAGGGTGTCTTATAGTTCACACACACATGTACAGGGTGTCTTATAGTTCACACACACATGTACAGGGTGTCTTATAGTTCACACACACATGTACAGGGTGTCTTATAGTTCACACACACATGTACAGGGTGTCTTATAGTTCACACACACATGTACAGGGTGTCTTATAGTTCACACACACATGTACAGGGTGTCTTATAGTTCACACACACATGTACAGGGTGTCTTATAGTTCACACACACATGTACAGGGTGTCTTATAGTTCACACACACATGTACAGGGTGTCTTATAGTTCACACACACATGTACAGGGTGTCTTATAGTTCACACACACATGTACAGGGTGTCTTATAGTTCACACACACATGTACAGGGTGTCTTATAGTTCACACACACATGTACAGGGTGTCTTATAGTTCACACACACATGTACAGGGTGTCTTATAGTTCACACACACATGTACAGGGTGTCTTATAGTTCACACACACATGTACAGGGTGTCTTATAGTTCACACACACATGTACAGGGTGTCTTATAGTTCACACACACATGTACAGGGTGTCTTATAGTTCACACACACATGTACAGGGTGTCTTATAGTTCACACACACATGTACAGGGTGTCTTATAGTTCACACACACATGTACAGGGTGTCTTATAGTTCACACACACATGTACAGGGTGTCTTATAGTTCACACACACATGTACAGGGTGTCTTATAGTTCACACACACATGTACAGGGTGTCTTATAGTTCACACACACATGTACAGGGTGTCTTATAGTTCACACACACATGTACAGGGTGTCTTATAGTTCACACACACATGTACAGGGTGTCTTATAGTTCACACACACATGTACAGGGTGTCTTATAGTTCACACACACATGTACAGGGTGTCTTATAGTTCACACACACATGTACAGGGTGTCTTATAGTTCACACACACATGTACAGGGTGTCTTATAGTTCACACACACATGTACAGGGTGTCTTATAGTTCACACACACATGTACAGGGTGTCTTATAGTTCACACACACATGTACAGGGTGTCTTATAGTTCACACACACATGTACAGGGTGTCTTATAGTTCACACACACATGTACAGGGTGTCTTATAGTTCACACACACATGTACAGGGTGTCTTATAGTTCACACACACATGTACAGGGTGTCTTATAGTTCACACACACATGTACAGGGTGTCTTATAGTTCACACACACATGTACAGGGTGTCTTATAGTTCACACACACATGTACAGGGTGTCTTATAGTTCACACACACATGTACAGGGTGTCTTATAGTTCACACACACATGTACAGGGTGTCTCATAGTTCACACACACATGTACAGGGTGTCTTATAGTTCACACACACATGTACAGGGTGTCTCATAGTTCACACACACATGTACAGGGTGTCTTATAGTTCACACACACATGTACAGGGTGTCTTATAGTTCACACACACATGTACAGGGTGTCTTATAGTTCACACACACATGTACAGGGTGTCTTATAGTTCACACACACATGTACAGGGTGTCTTATAGTTCACACACACATGTACAGGGTGTCTTATAGTTCACACACACATGTACAGGGTGTCTTATAGTTCACACACACATGTACAGGGTGTCTTATAGTTCACACACACATGTACAGGGTGTCTTATAGTTCACACACACATGTACAGGGTGTCTTATAGTTCACACACACATGTACAGGGTGTCTTATAGTTCACACACACATGTACAGGGTGTCTTATAGTTCACACACACATGTACAGGGTGTCTTATAGTTCACACACACATGTACAGGGTGTCTTATAGTTCACACACACATGTACAGGGTGTCTTATAGTTCACACACACATGTACAGGGTGTCTTATAGTTCACACACACATGTACAGGGTGTCTTATAGTTCACACACACATGTACAGGGTGTCTTATAGTTCACACACACATGTACAGGGTGTCTTATAGTTCACACACACATGTACAGGGTGTCTTATAGTTCACACACACATGTACAGGGTGTCTTATAGTTCACACACACATGTACAGGGTGTCTTATAGTTCACACACACATGTACAGGGTGTCTTATAGTTCACACACACATGTACAGGGTGTCTTATAGTTCACACACACATGTACAGGGTGTCTTATAGTTCACACACACATGTACAGGGTGTCTTATAGTTCACACACACATGTACAGGGTGTCTTATAGTTCACACACACATGTACAGGGTGTCTTATAGTTCACACACACATGTACAGGGTGTCTTATAGTTCACACACACATGTACAGGGTGTCTTATAGTTCACACACACATGTACAGGGTGTCTTATAGTTCACACACACATGTACAGGGTGTCTTATAGTTCACACACACATGTACAGGGTGTCTTATAGTTCACACACACATGTACAGGGTGTCTTATAGTTCACACACACATGTACAGGGTGTCTTATAGTTCACACACACATGTACAGGGTGTCTTATAGTTCACACACACATGTACAGGGTGTCTTATAGTTCACACACACATGTACAGGGTGTCTTATAGTTCACACACACATGTACAGGGTGTCTTATAGTTCACACACACATGTACAGGGTGTCTTATAGTTCACACACACATGTACAGGGTGTCTTATAGTTCACACACACATGTACAGGGTGTCTTATAGTTCACACACACATGTACAGGGTGTCTTATAGTTCACACACACATGTACAGGGTGTCTTATAGTTCACACACACATGTACAGGGTGTCTTATAGTTCACACACACATGTACAGGGTGTCTTATAGTTCACACACACATGTACAGGGTGTCTTATAGTTCACACACACATGTACAGGGTGTCTTATAGTTCACACACACATGTACAGGGTGTCTTATAGTTCACACACACATGTACAGGGTGTCTTATAGTTCACACACACATGTACAGGGTGTCTTATAGTTCACACACACATGTACAGGGTGTCTTATAGTTCACACACACATGTACAGGGTGTCTTATAGTTCACACACACATGTACAGGGTGTCTTATAGTTCACACACACATGTACAGGGTGTCTTATAGTTCACACACACATGTACAGGGTGTCTTATAGTTCACACACACATGTACAGGGTGTCTTATAGTTCACACACACATGTACAGGGTGTCTTATAGTTCACACACACATGTACAGGGTGTCTTATAGTTCACACACACATGTACAGGGTGTCTTATAGTTCACACACACATGTACAGGGTGTCTTATAGTTCACACACACATGTACAGGGTGTCTTATAGTTCACACACACATGTACAGGGTGTCTTATAGTTCACACACACATGTACAGGGTGTCTTATAGTTCACACACACATGTACAGGGTGTCTTATAGTTCACACACACATGTACAGGGTGTCTTATAGTTCACACACACATGTACAGGGTGTCTTATAGTTCACACACACATGTACAGGGTGTCTTATAGTTCACACACACATGTACAGGGTGTCTTATAGTTCACACACACATGTACAGGGTGTCTTATAGTTCACACACACATGTACAGGGTGTCTTATAGTTCACACACACATGTACAGGGTGTCTTATAGTTCACACACACATGTACAGGGTGTCTTATAGTTCACACACACATGTACAGGGTGTCTTATAGTTCACACACACATGTACAGGGTGTCTTATAGTTCACACACACATGTACAGGGTGTCTTATAGTTCACACACACATGTACAGGGTGTCTTATAGTTCACACACACATGTACAGGGTGTCTTATAGTTCACACACACATGTACAGGGTGTCTTATAGTTCACACACACATGTACAGGGTGTCTTATAGTTCACACACACATGTACAGGGTGTCTTATAGTTCACACACACATGTACAGGGTGTCTTATAGTTCACACACACATGTACAGGGTGTCTTATAGTTCACACACACATGTACAGGGTGTCTTATAGTTCACACACACATGTACAGGGTGTCTTATAGTTCACACACACATGTACAGGGTGTCTTATAGTTCACACACACATGTACAGGGTGTCTTATAGTTCACACACACATGTACAGGGTGTCTTATAGTTCACACACACATGTACAGGGTGTCTTATAGTTCACACACACATGTACAGGGTGTCTTATAGTTCACACACACATGTACAGGGTGTCTTATAGTTCACACACACATGTACAGGGTGTCTTATAGTTCACACACACATGTACAGGGTGTCTTATAGTTCACACACACATGTACAGGGTGTCTTATAGTTCACACACACATGTACAGGGTGTCTTATAGTTCACACACACATGTACAGGGTGTCTTATAGTTCACACACACATGTACAGGGTGTCTTATAGTTCACACACACATGTACAGGGTGTCTTATAGTTCACACACACATGTACAGGGTGTCTTATAGTTCACACACACATGTACAGGGTGTCTTATAGTTCACACACACATGTACAGGGTGTCTTATAGTTCACACACACATGTACAGGGTGTCTTATAGTTCACACACACATGTACAGGGTGTCTTATAGTTCACACACACATGTACAGGGTGTCTTATAGTTCACACACACATGTACAGGGTGTCTTATAGTTCACACACACATGTACAGGGTGTCTTATAGTTCACACACACATGTACAGGGTGTCTTATAGTTCACACACACATGTACAGGGTGTCTTATAGTTCACACACACATGTACAGGGTGTCTTATAGTTCACACACACATGTACAGGGTGTCTTATAGTTCACACACACATGTACAGGGTGTCTTATAGTTCACACACACATGTACAGGGTGTCTTATAGTTCACACACACATGTACAGGGTGTCTTATAGTTCACACACACATGTACAGGGTGTCTTATAGTTCACACACACATGTACAGGGTGTCTTATAGTTCACACACACATGTACAGGGTGTCTTATAGTTCACACACACATGTACAGGGTGTCTTATAGTTCACACACACATGTACAGGGTGTCTTATAGTTCACACACACATGTACAGGGTGTCTTATAGTTCACACACACATGTACAGGGTGTCTTATAGTTCACACACACATGTACAGGGTGTCTTATAGTTCACACACACATGTACAGGGTGTCTTATAGTTCACACACACATGTACAGGGTGTCTTATAGTTCACACACACATGTACAGGGTGTCTTATAGTTCACACACACATGTACAGGGTGTCTTATAGTTCACACACACATGTACAGGGTGTCTTATAGTTCACACACACATGTACAGGGTGTCTTATAGTTCACACACACATGTACAGGGTGTCTTATAGTTCACACACACATGTACAGGGTGTCTTATAGTTCACACACACATGTACAGGGTGTCTTATAGTTCACACACACATGTACAGGGTGTCTTATAGTTCACACACACATGTACAGGGTGTCTTATAGTTCACACACACATGTACAGGGTGTCTTATAGTTCACACACACATGTACAGGGTGTCTTATAGTTCACACACACATGTACAGGGTGTCTTATAGTTCACACACACATGTACAGGGTGTCTTATAGTTCACACACACATGTACAGGGTGTCTTATAGTTCACACACACATGTACAGGGTGTCTTATAGTTCACACACACATGTACAGGGTGTCTTATAGTTCACACACACATGTACAGGGTGTCTTATAGTTCACACACACATGTACAGGGTGTCTTATAGTTCACACACACATGTACAGGGTGTCTTATAGTTCACACACACATGTACAGGGTGTCTTATAGTTCACACACACATGTACAGGGTGTCTTATAGTTCACACACACATGTACAGGGTGTCTTATAGTTCACACACACATGTACAGGGTGTCTTATAGTTCACACACACACATGTACAGGGTGTCTTATAGTTCACACACACATGTACAGGGTGTCTCATAGTTCACACACACATGTTGTTGTTGTTATTATTATTATTATTGTTATTGTTTTGATGTTGTTGTTATTGTTATTATTTTTGTTGTTGTTGCTGTTATTACGATTATTTTGTTGTTGTTATCATTATTATTATCATTTCTATTATTATTTCTATCATTATTATTATTATTATTATTATTATTATTATTATTATTATTATTGATAAGAACCATCGCCTCAGCTCGTGACGTCACAGCTTGCTCAGACGTAAACAAACAACTGACAGACGAGTGCTGGTGAGGACTGCTACCACCACTACCACCACTACTACCACTATTAGCACCACCACAATTACTATTATTACCGTAACTATTTGCATTAGGCTTAGGGAGAGCTATTCTCATTACCTACCACCACTACTAGCACTACCACAATCGTACCTACCACCACTACTAGCACTACCACAATCGTACCTACCACCACTACTAGCACTACCACAATCATATATGCCACCAATACCAACACTGCTTTAAATACTAGCTCTACCACAACTACTAACACTACCACCACTAACACCACTACTAGTACTACCACAACTACTAACACTACTACCAACACTACTACCAACACTACTACCAACACTACCACCACTAGCACTACCACCACCACCACTAACACCACCACCACTAACACCACTACTAGTACTACCACAACTACTAACACTACCACCACTAACACCACTACTAGCACCACCACCACTGCTAACATCACCACCACTACTACTAGCACGACCATAACTACTAGCACTACCACCACTACTAACATCACCACCACTAACACCACCACCACTAACACCACCACCACTAACACCACCACTAGCACTACCACAACTACTAACACCACTAACACCACTACCACAACTACTAACACTACCACCACTAACACCACCACTAGCACTACCACAACTACTAACACTACCACCACTAATACTACCACAACTACTAACACTACCACCAGCACGACCATAACTACTAGCACTACCACTACCACCAGCACGACCATAACCACTAGCACTACCACCACCACCACCACCACCACCACCAGCACGACCATAACTACTCACGTCATTATTTAATATATTTGTAATAAATTAAACAAACGTGATTTTTATTTATTATTTTTTCTTATTTGTTTGTGTCGTGATGATGGTAATTTCCTTTTCAGGTCTCGATAAAAAATAAATTAACCCTCAGACATGGCTTAAACAACCGCAAAATTGTCACACTGTAGGAGTCGGGTGTGTTGTGTTGTTGTGGACTATTCCGACAGGTGTGTGTGTTGGAGCGACGGTTACCTGACCTCGCTGTTTTAGACGTCGTTCGAGGTGTGTGTGTGTGTGTGTGCATGTGTCGTCCAACTGTGCCTCAATGAATGGACCAATTCCGTACCCGACGTTGATTTTGGCGCGTCCGTCCGAGTGAATATCTGAAGCATTTCACGGGTAATAATTGACCGAGAGTCGTTATTCGCTAAACTCGCTGCCGGCTCGACGTAAGATGAGCCGGCCCCAGCAGGACATCAAAAGACGGGTGTTTTCGGAAGAGGAACGCCGTCTCCTGCGCGGCCTGGTCTCCACCCACGAAGGATTACTCAGGTCCCAGAATGCCAATGGGACGTCGAACAAGGAGCGCCGTCGGCAGTGGGAGAAGATCGCCGCCTCGTTCAATAGCTCCCAGAACGTGACCCCTCGTTCGGCCCCAGAACTGAGGAAGGCTTGGGAGAATATGAACTACCGGGCCAAACACGCGATGGACAGGTGAGGTTAATTTTTGTTACCTGTATGGCCTTACCTGAATAACGGTCACCCTAGCTTATTTTATATGATTAAATACCCTGATTCTACTCTACCCTATCCTACCTTACCCTATCCTATCCTATCCTAACCTAACCTAACCCCCAAGGTAACATTAGGCGTGTAATCATCAGGTAAAATAAGCTGGGGTGCCTAATAGTAATATGATCACTTTATTCTTGTAATTTCTTAACTTTAATGATTCTTTATATAATGTGATATTTATTAATTGATAACTTATTCTGTCTTTTTATGTGTGTCTGTATGTTTTTTCGCTTTGTCTGTCTGTCTGTCTGTACTGTGTCATAAGTATACCCCACTAATGTAACCACCCCCCCCTAGACAATACCGTACGCTTCGGGGCTCGTCGGGAGGAGATGTTTCCCCGCCCGCTGCGACACACACAGACTCGGACGGTGACACCCCATTGGCCCTGCTTCCAAGCCAGTGTCTCGAGACGATTATCTTTCACGAGAATAATGATCACATTAAGACCAACCCAGGTGTGTGTGTGTGTGTGTGGTGTGTGTGTGTGTGTGTTAATTATTTGGTATGAATCACCTGGAGATTTTAAGTTGTTATTCCAGTTTATTTCACCTAAATTAACCTAACCCCCATACAATCATTTTTTCTTGTAATTTTTGAAATGTGGATGATTTTTTATTGGCTTGGTTAAGTTACCATATGTATTATCTCTCTCCTCCCCTCTCTCTCTCTGACCCCATACCAACTCCCACAGACTCGCAACTAATGGGAGTCTGTGTACCAACTGTCCCGCCCGACGCACACGGTCTGCACGCTGGGAATGATTTCTATGGCCACGACGCCCTGGAGAACGGGGGTAAATATATGTATCGTTGACGGGCATTGGCTGAGTCATATGTGTGTGGCTGAGTCGTGTGTGTGTGGCTGAGTCATATGTGTGTGGCTGAGTCATGTGTGTGTGTAATTTGTACGTATGGTGTATTGTACGAATTGGCTTAGGTGAAGTGGTGTATTTTATTGCATGCGAGAGACTTCACTTAGATTACGCAGTTCAGTTCTGGTCACCATATTACAGAATGGATATAAAATTCTTGGAAAGAATCCAGAGGAGAATGACAAGACTAATCCCGGGCATTAGGAACCTTGAGTACAGAGACAGGTTAAAGCTTCTTAATTTGCACTCCTTCGAGAGACGTAGAGTGAGGGGCGACCTGCTAGAGGTGTATAAATGGAAGTTGGCTAAACAAAGGTGACATAACAAAGGTACTCAAACTAACCAACCAGGAGCAAACTCATAACAATGGTTTTAAATTAGACAAATTTAGAATTAGGCGTGAGATAGGTAAACACTGGTTTGGAAACAGAGTAGTGGATGAATGGAACAAGTTACCAAACATCATCATTAACTCTCTTACGCTGGATAGCTCCAAACATGGGTTGGATGGATATATGAGTGATAAGGGTTGGGTGTAAATGGGACTGCCCAGTATGGACCAATAGTCCCACTGCAGTTTCCTCCATTGTTATGTTCTTATTTTAATAATGTTTGTTGTTAAGATGATGATAATTTTTTTTGATAATAACGTTTGTCGTTAATAATATTTGTTGTTAATAATGTTTGTTGTTTGGCAGATGAGACACAACCGTACAACAGCCATGGGGACACACTGGAGCCCCTCACCATCTCCCCACATAACTTAACTCAATCGCCGATTCTATTTTCTGAGGTGGAGAACGGCTGCGCCCACAGGGACCGCGGACGCAAGAGAGACAAATGCTACCCCGTGTGCGGACACAGCCTCAAGTTGGCCAAGAAACAGAGAGAGCTGGTGGATCTACAGCTTGAGGTGTACAGCTTAAAGAAACTTATAGCGGTGAATAAGTTACAACAGATGCAGGAAGCTTACCAACTGGATCTGAAGCACAAAGAGGAGGAACACAGCTTGAAAATGTGTCTCTTGAAGCGACAGTTAGAGAAATAGGTGTTTTGGGGGCACGTACAGTAAGCTTATGAGATGGAGCGGGTAAAGAATCAGCTTGAGTATGTTAGTTCCCCAGCAGGGATTGAAGAAACAGATAATTATGGGTACATTACACAACCAGTAAGCTTACAAGATAGGTCAGGAAGTGAATCAGCTTGATTATGTTAGTTCTGAGGCAAGAATTAGAGAAATATGCAATTATAGATAAGAATATTGTTAAAGGCAGCTAACAGTACAGTACAAATACATTACTTACAATACCCGATATATAGTACAACTTTACCTCGAAACTGTACAATTTTTTTTATGCGTTTACATCACGACCAAATGTAAGACATAACTGCAATTATACCGGTAAATATATATAATGTAACCCATATTTTGTTTATATCGTGGTGGGGGTATTTGTAGCTGGGCTTCTTATGGGGTAATGGTGCTGTGTGTTGACACTGATGGTTGACAGTACAAATAAAATACTTTGTAATGTAATGTTTTTGTACACGTTGTTTTGACATTTACCTTCTATTTATATACTAAACCTGTATTCCTATAGTTAAGATGTCTTATATATATTAATCCTTTGGTGAGTTAAATCTTTCCACGTGAAGGTAAGACAAGCCAATGTTATCTTAATATACCCAATATCTGTCTAGTCTTTTCTCAGAGGCTTGGAGACTTTTGCCATGGTCAGGTAAGCTGTTTCACCCTAATATCCAGTGGTGTTGATTTATTCATTTATTGAATGACGTGTGTTTGTGTGTGTGTGAACTATAAGACACCCTGTACATGTGTGTGTGAACTATAAGACACCCTGTACATGTGTGTGTGAACTATAAGACACCCTGTACATGTGTGTGTGAACTATAAGACACCCTGTACATGTGTGTGTGAACTATAAGACACCCTGTACATGTGTGTGAACTATAAGACACCCTGTACATGTGTGTGTGAACTATAACACACCCTGTACATGTGTGTGTGAACTATAAGACACCCTGTACATGTGTGTGTGAACTATAACACACCCTGTACATGTGTGTGTGTGAACTATAAGACACCCTGTACATGTGTGTGTGAACTATAAGACACCCTGTACATGTGTGTGTGAACTATAAGACACCCTGTACCTGTGTGGGCAGCCTATGAGACACCCTGTACCTGTGTGGGCAGCCTATGAGACACCCTGTGCCTGTGTGGGCAGCCTATGAGACACCCTGTACCTGTGTGGGCAGCCTATGAGACACCCTGTCTATTATTTTAGTAAATATTAAGAACTTTGATGAATTTTTTAAGGACTGTTAAATAATTTCTAAGAATAAATATCATTGGTTTGGTTAATATATTTTAAACGTACTAAAATAAATATATAAATTGAGATTCTATTAGTCTTTATAAAGTAAATTAGTATAAATATCTTTCATTAAGGTAATATAGTTAAATAATTCTCAGATAACATGAAGATTAAGCATCCCAGATTATATAACACCCCAATACTACCTGGTAAAATAATCCGACGCGTCTAATGTTTACCCGATATAATTCATGCGTCGATATTACACGCGTAGAGACGACAACATACTAATATTTCCCAACATTTCAGGGTCAGATCGCTGTTTCGGGGAGCCTGTCTGTCCTGCTCGACTCTATGTTGTGTGTCTTGGGCCCCCTGACCTGCCTCACAGCGCAGGTCGGCCAGATGCAGGGAGCCGTGCCTGAACCAACGCTCATGAAGATTCTTGATAACATAGCTTACATCATGCCTGGAATTGTGTAGATGTGGTGGAGGTGATTACTGTAATGTGTATGTGACAATGTTGTTGAAGAACAGATAAAACAATTATTAATATATATGTGTAACTTGTTGAAGAACGGATAAAACAATTATTAATATACAGTTTATGTAACAATGTTGTTGAAGAACAGATAAAACAATTATTAATATATATGTGTAACTTGTTGAAGAACGGATAAAACAATTATTAATATACAGTATATGTAACAATGTCTTTGAAGAACAGATCAAACAATTATTAATATACAGTATATGTAACAATGTCTTTGAAGAACAGATAAAACAATTATTAATATACAGTATATGTAACAATGTCTTTGAAGAACAGATAAAACAATTATTAATATACAGTATATGTAACAATGTCTTTGAAGAACAGATAAAACAATTATTAATATACAGTATATGTAACAATGTCTTTGAAGAACAGATAAAACAATTATTAATATACAGTATATGTAACAATGTCTTTGAAGAACAGATAAAACAATTATTAATATACAGTATATGTAACAATGTCTTTGAAGAACAGATCAAACAATTATTAATATACAGTATATGTAACAATGTCTTTGAAGAACAGATAAAACAATTATTAATATACAGTATATGTAACAATGTCTTTGAAGAACAGATAAAACAATTATTAATATACAGTATATGTAACAATGTCTTTGAAGAACAGATAAAACAATTATTAATATACAGTATATGTAACAATGTCTTTGAAGAACAGATAAAACAATTATTAATATACAGTATATGTAACAATGTCTTTGAAGAACGGATAAAACAATTATTAATATACAGTATATGTAACAATGTCTTTGAAGAACAGATAAAACAATTATTAATATACAGTATATGTAACAATGTCTTTGAAGAACAGATAAAACAATTATTAATATACAGTTTATGTAACAATGTCTTTGAAGAATTTATATATATATATATATATATATATATATATATATATGTATGTAAATAATCTCCCAAAGTTTTCATAGATAAATAATGATCTATTACAGGTATTTATTAAGCATTGACAAACTATTAGGTGTTTTTAATGAGTATTGACCATCATTAAGTGTTTTCATTAAGTATTGACCATTATGAAGTGTTTTAAACGAGTATTGACTGACTATTACCTGTTTTAAACGAGTATTCACTGAAACACCGTTGCTTATAACTAGTAATGAAAGAAAATTTGTTTTATTATTTAGTTTGGAATTTTTTGTGTAATTGAACTGATGATTTCTGAATAAAAATTTTTTTATTTAGTGATGTGTTTTAATTTTACATTCATGGGTAAATTAGTAGATAGGTAAGGAAAGTAGATACTGTACTTAAATACTAATGAGGTAGATACTGTACTTAAATACTAATGAGGTAGATACTGTACTTAAATACTAATGAGGTAGATACTGTACTTACACACTAATGAGGTAGATACTGTACTTACACACTAATGAGGTGGATACTGTACTTACACACTAATGAGGTAGATACTGTACTTACACACTAATGAGGTAGATACTGTACTTACACACTAATGAGGTAGATACTGTACTTACACACTAATGAGGTAGATACTGTACTTACACACTATTGAGGTAGATACTGTACTTACACACTAATGAGGTGGATACTGTACTTACACACTAATGAGGTAGATACTGTACTTACACACTAATGAGGTAGATACTGTACTTACACACTAATGAGGTAGATACTGTACTTACACACTAATGAGGTAGATACTGTACTTACACACTATTGAGGTAGATACTGTACTTACACACTATTGAGGTAGATACTGTACTTACACACTAATGAGGTAGATACTGTACTTACACACTAATGAGGTAGATACTGTACTTACACACTAATGAGGTAGATACTGTACTTACACACTAATGAGGTAGATACTGTACTTACACACTAATGAGGTAGATACTGTACTTACACACTAATGAGGTAGATACTGTACTTACACACTAATTAGGTGGATACTGTACTTACACACTAATGAGGTAGATACTGTACTTACACACTAATGAGGTAGATACTGTACTTACACACTAATTAGGTGGATACTGTACTTACACACTAATGAGGTAGATACTGTACTTACACACTAATGAGGCAGATACTGTACTTACACACTAATTAGGTGGATACTGTACTTACACACTAATGAGGTAGATACTGTACTTACACACTAATGAGGTAGATACTGTACTTACACACTAATTAGGTGGATATATTGATACTTAGATCAATAGACATGCAATAAAAATAGTATGGAAAAAAAATAAATGGCTAATATCAATACAAATTCAACGATAATTAGTTCATTATGATAATTAAATAATTATATATATATATGATAATAATGCTTTAGGCTTGTTGTGCTTATTATATGTTAAATTAAAATACAAATAAAATCAAATAATTTACCATTATTTTGGAAGTAATATAAAAGGTATATATATTTTTTATTATTTTTTGTTATAGTTAGAAAGGTAATAAATATATAATTACCATTGTTATTAATAATATTCTTAGGGTCGGAGTGTCTGAGTCGTGACGTCATAGATTGTTATTGTCAGGACGAGAGTAAAACAAGTCTGTATTTTCTTACTTTTTCTTAACTAAATTACTAACTTAATAACGACTTAAATCACCTATAAATAACTGTAATTAGTGGATGAAGCTGTTAATAACGAGAGGAAGAAGTGAAGAGGTTCATGAGGAAGATATTAAGAAGTTGTGAAGCAAGTGAGTATCTTATATTAATTTGTTTATTATTTATTTATCTTAATTAATTACGTTTATTATTTATTTATCTTAATTAAGTTTATTATTTAATTTATTGTTTATTTAGTTGTTTAATAAAGGTTTTGTTTATTTATTTTATTTAATTTAATCAATTCCGCCAGATAGCATTAGGGTGGTTAAACTTCAGGTGAGTTAAGCTGGTTAGGTTAGGTTAGGTCAGGTCAGGTTAGGTTAGGTCAGCATTAGGGTGGTTAAACTTCAGGTGAGTTAAGCTGGTTAGGTTAGGTTAGGTCAGGTCAGCATTAGGGTGGTTAAACTTCAGGTGAGTTAAGCTGGTTAGGTTAGGTTAGGTCAGGTCAGGTTAGGTTAGGTCAGCATTAGGGTGGTTAAACTTCAGGTGAGTTAAGCTGGTTAGGTTAGGTTAGGTCAGGTCAGGTCAGGTCAGGTTAGGTTAGGTCAGCATTAGGGTGGTTAAACTTCAGGTGAGTTAAGCTGGTTAGGTTAGGTCAGGTCAGGTCAGGTTAGGTCAGCATTAGGGTGGTTAAACTTCAGGTGAGTTAAGCTGGTTAGGTCAGGTTAGGTCAGGTTAGGTCAGCATTAGGGTGGTTAAACTTCAGGTGAGTTAAGCTGGTTAGGTTAGGTTAGGTTAGGTTAGGTTAGGTCAGCATTAGGGTGGTTAAACTTCAGGTGAGTTAAGCTGGTTAGGTTAGGTTAGGTCAGGTTAGGTTAGGTCAGCATTAGGGTGGTTAAACTTCAGGTGAGTTAAGCTGGTTAGGTTAGGTCAGGTTAGGTTAGGTCAGCATTAGGGTGGTTAAACTTCAGGTGAGTTAAGCTGGTTAGGTTAGGTCAGGTTAGGTCAGGTCAGCATTAGGGTGGTTAAACTTCAGGTGAGTTAAGCTGGTTAGGTTAGGTTAGGGTGGTTAAACTTCAGGTGAGTTAAGCTAGGGTAGATATTCTTAATGTAATAATAATAATAATAATAATAATTTATAAGACAATAAACACTTATTAATTATTTATTTTCAGGAGTATCACCATGGCAACCAGCGTAGCCGATACCATGGCCATGAAAGACAGCGTTTCCCGGGCAACGGGCGCCAGAAAGAGTGAGATATGACCAATGGGGTGTGACGATTGGAATGCCTCGACCAATGGGGTGTGACGATTGGAATGCCTCGACCAATGGGGTTTGACGATTGGAATTACTCGACCAATAGGGTTTGACGATTGTATTGCCTTGACCAATAGGATTTACGATTATATTGCCTCGACCAATAGGATTTACAATTATAATGACTTGACCAATAGGGTTTGACGATTATATTGCCTCGACCAATAGGGTTTGACGATTGTATTGCCTTGACCAATAGGATTTACGATTATATTGCCTCGACCAATAGGATTTACAATTATAATGACTTGACCAATAGGGTTTGACGATTATATTGCCTCGACCAATAGGGTTTGACGATTATATTGCCTCGACCAATAGGGTTTGACGATTATATTGCCTCGACCAATAGGGTTTGACGATTATATTGCCTCGACCAATAGGGTTTGATGATTATATTGCCTCGACCAATAGGGTTTGACGATTATATTGCCTCGACCAATAGGGTTTGACGATTATATTGCCTCGACCAATAGGATTTACGATTATATTGCCTCGACCAATAGGGTTTGATGATTATATTGCCTCGACCAATCGGGTTTGACGATTATATTGCCTCGACCAATAAGATTCGAGAATTTCTAACATTCATACGTGCTTGTCCTCTCACCAGAGTACCATCCAGTCCTGCTAAAAGAGTACGAGGGAGAGTACAAGACGGCCGGAGAGTACGCTTTGGCTCTACGAACTTGGATGAATCAACTATATCAGATGCAGTGTGTAGTAGCAACCTTCCCGTATTTCCTCGCATCGTTACAGTCACAGGTGAAGGGTCGTTCGAGAAGTAACTACCCCTTGTTGATTTCACCTGAGAGATTAAACACCCTAATCCTAACCTAACCACCCCCCCCCATGAAAGTAATGGTTTTAATCACCCGATGAAATAAGCTAGGGAGGGTGTTTATTCTTCAGGTGATCCTCAGGGTAACAACCAAATTGGGTTATTGAAGCAATTTCTTTCAGCATCAATCACTATAAATCACATCATTGATATTTGTTATTGTCGTTATTGTCGTTATTGTCGTCGACGATCTTTCAGGCTGTAGTGCAAGGTGGGGTCAGCTCTACCACAACTACACGCCCCCTCACCACAACTACCCCCCCACCTACAAGGCCACCACAGCCACAACCACAACCTACCCCAGTGCCTGCAACCACACAACCACAGCGGAGAGGTACAGTAGTTATATACAGTACAGTAAAACCTTGATATAATGGACTTTTCTCTAAATATAGTTCATTAAATAGAGGTTTTACATCTAACGGACCCTTGATATAATGGACTTTTCTCAAAATATAGTTCATTAAATAGAGGTTTTACATCTAACGGACCCTTGATATAATGGACTTCATCTCAATATAGTTCGTTGTATAGAAAGATAAACAGACATCCAGATTGATAGCTAAACAGACGCCCAGATTGATAGCTAAACAGACGCCCAGATTGATAGCTAAACAGACGCCCAGATTGATAGCTAAACAGACGCCCAGATTGAGATACCAACTAGAAAGAGAGGTAATTCCCACTTGTACTTTGCAGGAGTGGAGTACACGATACCAACAGTGTGGAAGAGAGTCGTAGCTGAGGCCATCGACTTCATCATCTTGTTCGCGATAAAACTGGCTGTGTCATTTGGTGTTGTCCATTCCTTTGATCTGCTGTGGGTATTGGTTTACTTTGCCTTGATGACTACTACTACTACTACTACTACTACTACTACTACTACTACTACTACTACTACTACTACTACTACTACTACTACTGCTATTACTACTACTACTATTTTTTTTTAAACGTTGCCTCCAGCCTCCCCCAATAGCTACACCTTCGCCACCATTTATTTACCTTAATATTAAATATCCTAATACATAAGTAGCTATCCTATCTGTGTTGAGTTAGTTGAGCCGCAGATCTATGCAACATTCAGTGACTGTTGCCTCATAGTCACTATCTGCAGCTGTTGTCAGCTTTGGGGCAGATGATCTCGTAATAATAGTATTTATTCATTAAAATCATCATGAACTTTTCAAATTGGTTAGGTTAGATTAGGTTAAGCTAGGTTAGGTTAGGTTAGGTTTAATTAAGTTAAGTAAGGTTAGGTTAGGATAGAATTTAAAACCATCATTCTATCACCCACAGCGCCGTGGAAAAGTACGATTTCGAGAATTTAGGAACAGATATCATGAACGACTACAAGATGGCCCTCGAGATGATGTCGGAAATACTGGTGCTGGAACTTATTCATCGCATCGGGACGTGTGTCTTTGAGGTACAGTGGGTCGTATAGGGTGTGGTCAAGGCAGAGGTCACCAATGAGGTCATTTGTTGTTTTGACCTTTTATTGATCACCTGATGATTAGCCGGCCTCTATTTTACCTCTCCCTCCCCCCTCCCAAGATGGTTCGGGGGTTTAATCTTCAGGTGAGCACTTGGGGGAGCTAATCTTCAGGTGAGCACTTGGGGGAGCTAATCTTCAGATGAGCACTTGGGGGTTAATTTCCATTGAGATATAAATATTTAACTAATTAATTACACTATATAGATAATCATAGATGTTAATAATTTATACAGTATAATTATTAACCCTATATAATCGTGTTACCCCTAAAGGCTCTGTGTTTACATCGCGGTACTGGGGGCCCTGGAGGAGCAACCCCAGGGAAGAGGGCAGTGGGGCTACGGGTGGTGCGCTGTGAGTGGGTGGCCCCGACGGGAGGTGACCACGCCCTTATTTTCCCCGCTACCGACTTGGGGTGAGAATTATGTTCGCGTTTGGTTGATTTTACTTGGGGGGTTAGGTTAGGTTAAGACTTGAGTTGTTGTAGTTCTCTAATAATACCACCACCACCACCACCAATACCACCACCAACAACACCACCACCACCACCACCACCACCACCACCACCACACCACCACCACCACACCACCACCACCACACCACCACCACCACCACAACACCACCACCCCCACAACACCACCAACACCACCACAACACCACCACACCACCACCACCACAACACCCCCACAACACCAATGCCATAATAAACACCAACTTCCATCTCCTGACAGGTTCGGCCGAGCGATCATCCGGGCCGTGGTCAAGAACTTCTCCCTCACGTTCCTCTTCCCGATCTGCTTCACTGTGTTTTCCTTCCAACACAACCGCACCGTTTATGACATTGTCGCCGGCTCAGTCGTGGTGGAGGAGTGTACGGCGACCAGACGTAGAAACAATAATAACAACAACTGAATGGGAGATGTGGGTTAATATGTGTTTGTTTGTCATTGGTGTAATTGTTATGGGTGTTTTTGTTACCATGAACCTAACCTAACCTACCCTACCCTACCCTAACCTAACCTAACCTAACCTAACCTACCCTACCCTACCCGAACCTAACAGAATTACAAACATAAAATTAGATTAGGTTCGTTTGGGTTAGGTTAGGTTCATGTTGTGTATCATTAAATAACTTTCGTCATCGGTAAAAGTCAGCCATAGGAGAGGCGGCCATCGTCAGCGGAGAAAATCTTGAGTAAATTTTTATATCTGTCCGTGATAGTCTGTTTCAATATGTGATTTTACTACTTTAATTCATTTTATATCGATTTTTTGTAATCGTATCGGAGTCTAGGAATATTTGAGTTGTTTTAAGTGTTTTTTTTCTTTAATTGGATAAAGCCGTGTGGAAGACCTGCCATGTTGGGTTAGGTTGGTACTGGGTAATGCTGTTCCCATATCCAACCTGATGTGGAAATCGAACTTGGGACACTGTAATGAGAGGCACACACACACACACACACACACACACACTAGGAAGATTGTATAAATATGTATAGTTTCTCCAATCTTCTATCCAATACATCAAGTGCAGAAAATTCTAGAAAGAAACTTAGAACTGAATAATATAAGCCATTAAACCTTTACCATCATATATAACACAAATATATGTCCCTCTCATTAAATTATATAAAAAAATATATATATTTCAACACCAAACACCACCATATTGAACACTTGACATGATAAGAATTAAGAGGAATTGTCTTTCGATTATAAATGTTTACAATGTGTGTTTGGTTCCACTATGGCAGACCCCAGGGCCTTTTATTGCTATGGGGTCTTGAAATGGGGTGATGATTCGATGTGAGAGGGGGGGGGGGGGGAGGAGGGTGTTAATGGTGATTTAACTTCGTAATTAGTTGTTTCTTTTAGTATATGTGGTTTATAATTTGTTTATTTCCTTTGCTACTTGTTATGCTCTGTTGGCAAGTACTGGGCTTGTACTGTCTCTGTTACACACTGTTGGCAAGTACTGGGCATGTACTGGGTCTCTGTTACACACTGTTGGCAAGTACTGGATATGTACTGGGTCTCTGTTACACACTGTTGGCAAGCACTGGATATGTACTGGGTCTCTGTTACACACTGTTGGCCAGTACTGGGCATGTACTAACTCTGTTACACACTGTTGGCAAGTACCGGACATGTACTGGGTCTCTGTTACACACTGTTGGCAAGTACTGGATATGTACTGGGTCTCTGTTACACCCTGTTGGCAAGTACTGGGCATGTACTGGCTCTGTTACACACTGTTGGCAAGTACTGGGCATGTACTAACTCTGTTACACACTGTTGGCAAGTACTGGGCATGTACTGGGTCTCTGTTACACCCTGTTGACAAGTACTGGGCATGTACCGTCTCTGTTACACACTGTTGGCAAGTACTGGGTATGTACTGGGTCTCTGTTACACACTGTTGGCAAGTACTGGATATGTACTGGGTCTCTGTTACACCCTGTTGGCAAGTACTGGGCATGTACTGGCTCTGTTACACACTGTTGGCAAGTACTGGGTATGTACTGGGTCTCTGTTACACACTGTTGGCATGTACTGGGTCTCTGTTACACACTGTTGGCAAGTACTGGGTATGTACTGGGTCTCTGTTACACACTGTTGGCATGTACTGGGTCTCTGTTACACACTGTTGGCAAGTACTGGGCATGTACTGGGTCTCTGTTACACACTGTTGGCAAGTACTGGATATGTACTGGGTCTCTGTTACACCCTGTTGACAAGTACTGGGTCTCTGTTACACACTGTTGGCAAGTACTGGGCATGTACTAACTCTGTTACACACTGTTGGCAAGTACCGGACATGTACTGGGTCTCTGTTACACACTGTTGGCAAGTACTGGATATGTACTGGGTCTCTGTTACACACTGTTGGCAAGTACTGGGTCTCTGTTACACACTGTTGGCAAGTACTGGGCATGTACTGGGTCTGTTACACACTGTTGGCAAGTACTGGGCATGTACTGGCTCTGTTACACACTGTTGGCAAGTACTGGGCATGTACTGGCTCTCTGTTACACACTGTTGGCAAGTACTGGGCATGTACTGGCTCTGTTACACACTGTTGGCAAGTACTGGGCATGTACTGGGTCTCTGTTACACACTGTTGGCAAGTACTGGGCATGTACTGGGCCTCTGTTACACACTGTTGGCAAGTACTGGGCATGTACTGGCTCCTGAATGTACCTGAACCTGCCCCAGTGTTGGTCAAAAATGGCTTTTTAGTTGATGCTCTCACAACATTCTCTTGCAGGTTATTACAACAATTAACAACTCTGGCCACAGGTTATTACAACAATTAACAACTCTGGCCACAGGTTATTACAACAATTAACAACTCTTATTGCCACAGGTTATTACAACATTTAATCCAGCCATTAGTTCCATACTTCTTACAGATTCACTGATAAATGCTTTTAATTTTTGGGTGTTATGTGAGTCACTTGGGCCCTGTCTCACTGGGCCCTCACCTGGGGCCCTGTCTCACTGGGCCCCATAAAAGGTCGAGGCTAGCTTAGAGTTATTTGGTCTGGGGTCTAATTTAACCTAACCTAAATTGGGGTGACGTGAAGATTAAACACCCCAGATAATTTTACCTGGATTAAAATACCCAAATTAAACCTCCCACAGATTACCATAAGAGTGTTTAATCCTAACGTTATATAATCTAGGGTGGCTAATCTTCACGTCACCACCCCCCCCCCCTATAAAATGTGTGTGCCAAAGAAATTTATGGTGAAAGAAAATGAATGATATTGTGTGTTGATATGGTGAATACAATACAGTGTTAGATATGGTGAATAGTGGATAGTGTTAGACATGTGTATTCAGTATTACTTCTGTTGTGTTGAATAAATGATATGGGAATTGAATTTATTTGTTTATTTAGTCTGATTTTAACTAATTAGACACCCTAGTTTAGTTCACCTGAAGATTAGACACCCCAGATTAATTCACCTGAACATTAGACACCCCAGATTAATTCACCTGAACATTAGACACCCCAGATTAATTCACCTGAACATTAGACACCCCAGATTAATTCACCTGAACATTAGACACCCCAGATTAATTAACCTGAGTTAAATATATTACAAATTACTTAAGGACTCGTTGACACAAGTTAAGTAATTAAGTGACATATTGAAAGACATAAGTAGTTTACATATTAATGGTTATTGAAGAACTATTTGATATATATTAAGTAGAAAAATAAATTAGTTAATGCAGAGAAGTAAGAGACAGTTAAAGGAGGAATATATTGAGGTATAAAGGAGCCATTGATGGTTAAGGACCATTGAGATAAATTAAAGGGACTCTTATACGTATCATCCCTGCCTGCCTCAGTACGATAACTCCTAATATCTATCGTGTTTTATCTTATAACTCCTTTATTTCCTCTTATTATAACTCAAAATAAGTATTTATAGATGTAAAAAATTATATTATTTCGATATATTAGTGATTTTTAAGTATTAGATAACCTACATAAAATAATATCGATGTTATTGTGAAATTATGGTTTAAAGGTTTTATAGAGATAATAATGGTATATTAATACTATAATATGGATACAATTTTTATTTTTATAGTAATTAAGATTAAAAATGTATATAAATATCTAATAAAGCTTAAATTATATAAAAAAAGGTTAATTCCAGCTTAACGATAGTAAAGTGAACCAGGTAAGAGAGTGAAGGAGATCATCAACAAGTCACCTGAAGTTCTCCCTCAGTTCACGTTAATTAACCTCTAGTTCCTCTGTCTTCCTGAATTATACCTCAAAAGTAAGTTATTCCTCTTAAAAAGTACTTAATTCAGCCTTTATGGTCATGGAAGTAGAGTATAAGTGCCCTAAGTAGCGTATATAAGCGTCAAGTGTATGTCTAACCTCTATGTCCAAGAGTCGTATTTTATTTTTACTATTTTTAGACTTTAATATTAGTAAGTTAGTTAAATATGGTGTATAAGTGGGCCAGGGAGGGCATATAAGTGTGTATTCTCTTATACTTTACGTGTGTAAGTAGTTTTATCTCAAGTAAAATTTGTGTTTTTTTGATAAATTATTAAATATTTTGGTTAATTATTATTATGGTAAATTTGAATCGTTACACTGTTCACTATTAGTATGTTAGAAATATATTGTTCTAGTGTATTTGTGTTGAGACCAAATATGAGGCTAAGAGACTAAAAAATAAAAAAAATAAAACACTAACCTAACCTAACCTAACCTAACCTAACCTAACCTAACTCTCACCATAAGATGTAATCACCTATTTCTTACCTTATTGGCCAGGTTCTTGTTAGTCGTTGGGCTTTTACCGGTCACATATGTTGGTCTTTACGATATTTACATTATCGTGGTCTTAGTACACCTTACCTGAGGTCGGAGGAACACCGTGCGGTCAATAACATGCTATAGTTTCTACGTCTTTTCCCCCAACTCTCCATCAGCTCCGTATACTTTAAGAGACATCCACCGCAGACTGCCATGGTCCGAACTGAACTTGAATTTCAAAATATGAGACCCAAAATAAAACTCGAATTTGATTGGGCCAAATATACTGTGAATTAGCAAAAACGCTTTTGATTGGCCGCGTGACGTGTACGGGTACACATGAGCGTCATGATTTATGAAGGAGACGCGAGAGACAGCAGTGTTGGGTGAGAGGCAGACGATGATGGCGGGAAATAATGGAAGAAAATAGAATTATTGGGGAAGAGCTGTCTCCGTTATTATACATTACCACCAGTAATGTAATAGATGAAAATGATCTTATAATTAGACATCTTATTCAAATATGATAATAGATTAGTGGTAGGAATGAACGGTGTGTAAACGCAATAATACCATTATTATTATTATTATTATTATTATTGGTGTGTAATATTAATCTCAAATCATCATTACAGAGCGTTGAAATCATGTCTAATTCGGCCTGGACTGGTGCCAGACTTCACATCAACGAGTCGGACTTGTTGTGTCGGACGGGATGCGGTTACTATGGCAACCCCGCTTGGGACGGCCACTGCTCCAAGTGTTATAAGGAAATGATTCAGAAAACACAACAACGGAAGACTGTGTTTGACCCCACCCAGAAGATACGCAAGTGAGTGATTAACCTTACTGAACGCTAACCTAACAACCTAATCTAACCTTATGCTACCCTAACTGAACCTAACCTTAACCTAACCTAACTTAACCTAAACTTATGCTCACTTAACCTAACCTAACTTAACCTAAACTTATGCTCACCTAACCTAACCCAACCCTCGAGATGAATTAATTAATGTCAAGGAAACACAAATCTGATCCTAGACTCCAAATAAAAACATCACACTAATACTGCAGTCAGTGTTTCTGTTTACATTATGATACGTTACCTTAGAGATGTCTGTGTGTGTCTGTATGTGGTGTAATGGTCAGCATGCTCGCCTCACAACCATGTGGTCCAAGGTTCGATCCCCGGACAGAGTGAAACTATGGGCAAGTTTCTTAATGCCATTTGCCTCTGTCTACCCAGCAGTAATTGGGGACCTGGATGTTAATAGATTTGTGGACGGTGTTCCGGGGTAATGGTTAGCCAGTGCAGTTGGTGAGTTGTCCGGTCTTCTGGGGCTATTCCTTGACACTGGGTCATGCAGCTCTTTAACTCAGGGTGTGGTTGTTGTGTTGGCGACAGCTTCTACACCTTAAACACTGGGTCATGCAGCTCCTTAACTCAGGGTGTGGTTGTTGTGTTGGCGACAGCTTCTACACCTTAAACACTGGGTCATGCAGCTCTTTAACTCAGGGTGTGGTTGTTGTGTTGGCGACAGCTTCTACACCTTAAACACTGGGTCATGCAGCTCCTTAACTCAGGGTGTGGTTGTTGTGTTGGCGACAGCTTCTACACCTTAAACACTGGGTCATGCAGCTCCTTAACTCAGGGTGTGGTTGTTGTGTTGGCGACAGCTTCTACACCTTAAGCACACTCACCTCTAGGTGGTCATAGGGCCGGCCATCCTCACTACACAAGGGGTAACCATTATTATACCACTATGGCTGAAGTAACTGCTAGATTACAGTACACACAAAACCTAACCTAACCTGACTACTGACTGGGGGAAGAATAAAGGGAGTATTACATATTGTACAAGTTATCAACCATTGTTTAGGATATCAACTGTTACTGTGTTATCCAGTGTTATCTTTTATCAGTCTATTGTTACAAGAGATAAATTTCATAATGATTCTTTTTCTTGTTGTAATCTGTGTTCAATATAACATCTGTTTAGTGTAATCAACCCCCCTGTACTTGGGTCTTTTGCCCCAGTGTTTCAGAGTTTGCGCTTGTTGGTGTTTCCTGAGCTGTACAGTGATTGTTTATAAACTGAGGAACTTTAATTATAAACTAGCATCGTGATTTAGTGGTTTTATGTGTAGTTAAGGACTTTAGGGTCGTTTGTATTATTGCGATGGTGATTGGGGAGATGAGTTGACTGCCGAACGAGTTGTTATTGTCGTCGGTGATTTTTGTTCGTCATGGAAACAACTGACGATTTTTATATGGATGTTGACGTCGTACAATACCGGTAATTAAGTTGATGTGAATCGTATTGGGGTTACCTGAAGATTAGACACTCCCAGCTTTATTCACCTGAAGATTAGACACCCTAATGCTAACCTAACAAAACCTACACAAGAACATAAGAAAATAAGGAGTCTGCAATAGGCCGGTTGGCCTGTGCATGGCAGCTCCTGTCGAGTTACTACCACTATCATCCACGAATCTATCCAGCCTCCTTTTGAAACTTTCCAGCGTTCCCGCACGTACTACAAAGTTGCTAAGCTTGTTCTACTCGTCCACCACCCTATTTGTGAACCAGTTTCTTCCTATCTCCTTCCTAAACCTAAACTTATCCAACTTGAATCCGTTGCTCCGAGTCCTATCCTGCTCGGATATTATAAGAACTTTATCTATACCCCCTTTATTGATTCCTTTCACCCACTTAAATACTTCTATCATATCTCCCCGCACTCTTCGTCTTTCTAGGGAATGCAAGTTAAGTTTCTTTAACCTATCCTGATATGGAAGGTTTCTAAGTCCCGGAATCATTTTCGTCATTCTTCGCTGCACCGACTCTAGTGAATTTATATCCATTCTATAATAGGGGCACCAGAACTGAACCGCATAATCGAGGTGCGGCCTGACTAGTGCGAGACATAGTTGCAATAAGACCTCTGCACTCTTGTTACTTACACTTCTAGATATAAAACCCAATACTCTGTTTGCCTTATTTCGAACATTAACTCATTGTTTTCTAGGCCGTAGGTCCGGGCTTACAAGTACCCCTAGGTCTCTTTCACAAGTCTACTTCTCAAGGTTGATGTTCTTAAGGTGTCTAATCATCAGGTAAAATAAACTAGGGTGTCTAAACCTTAATACTCTATGCGTACATTTAGTAAACATTACATCATTTACAGTAAAGTGAGTCGTTCGGTGAGCGATGTGTCAGAGCTGACCTCGACGGCGACCTCTTTGATGAGCCGCAAGTTTGACCGTTTTGAGGAGAAGCGACGGCAACAGCTTGACAAGAAGACCAAAGCTGTCAAGTCTATTTTTCGCAAGTCACAGAGTAAGGGTGAGTGTGTGTGTTTGTGTTTATCCGGCAATACTGTTACCTTTGTTTATATACACTGTCTAGGTACATTGTTTATATACCTACACTGTCTTGGTACTGTTCATTGTTTTGCAGTACATATTCAGTGACCTTTTCCTTGTGTTCCAGACCCCAGTAAAGGAGAGCACGTCAAACCCACGCGACAACACAGCATTGAATCTCAGAGCGTCGGCCAAGAGTTCAACGAATTTCTCAAGGTTAGTGAGTTGGGTTAAGCTAGGTTCGTCATTTCCATTATTGCACCTTGTAAAATTATGCAAATTTTATCGATGACTTTTGTTATTGTTTGGGGCAGCGTTAAGGCCTATCAAATACCCAATGTCGTTAGGTTAATAAACTCTAATCGCCCCTAGTGTCGTAAGGCAAACATGCACTAACGACTTATCCTTCCCCGCAGACCCTAAGCAAGGACACCCAGATTAGGGTCAGCAAGCAGATCAACAGTTTCGTGGACAAGATGTTACGTTGCGTGGAATTCCAGTCGGTCGATGAATCAGGCGAACAGGTCCACGACTTTTACAACACCATGAATGAAATGGTTACCCTGCCTGGAGCCTATCATGGTAAGTGTGGTATGCATGGTCACTGTTGGCAGCCTATCATGGTAAACTTGTTATAGATCGTCAGTATTGGCAGCCTATCATGGTAAACTTGTTATAGATCGTCAGTATTGGCAGCCTATCATGAGAGGGCTAATCTTCATGTGATACTACGACCTTTAGAATTTAACATGATAATTATAGACATTTTAAATTATATGTCTTATCTAGTTTACCAATATGGTCAAATTTTGTCTTCAATAGTGTTACCAATATGGTCCAATTATATCCTTCCTAGTGTTACCAATTACTGATGGTCGTTCATCAATTTGATTTATTTTTGTTGTTCTCAGAGTTGACCCAAGAGGAGGTCGACAGGGTAAACGAACTGACGGAACGTTATGTCACCACACGTCTCTACAAGGCTCTCATAACCTTGGTCAACGCTGTCAACGAGGAGAAAGATTTGGCCATACAGAACAGGTAATGAGTGTGGGTGGGTGGGTGGGTGTAATAATTATAATAATAATAATAATAATTAACAGTTTATTGAAAAAGTTTGGCAGACCGAAGGCTGAAAATATACACTGGACAAAAATGACTTATTGTATACAAAGACATGGGGTGGGTGGGTCGTTTAACAAAAGCTTTCATTACTAAAAGAAGAAGGAACAATGATTGAACATACAAATTATTATAGTTTACAGTTAGTGGCCCGGGCCTGGGGCCGGATACTCAAAAACATTTATGAGACTGTATGTCGTTGTGTGCCCCGTAACTGGACTTACAGTCTCAGATGGCATACTCAAAACACAGATGGTATACTCAAAACAAATATTTGACATCGAACTCCGTAAGTTAAAGCGCGTAACTTACACCAGCTCCTGAGGTTGTGTAACACTCTCAACCCGGATGTAGTAGTGACTAATTCCCTTTTGTATAAATAATAATAATAATATGTGTTGTAATAATGCTTGTTAGACTTGTTTTATCATAGAATAATGAAGAAAATGTTTTGTACATCAACATACTGAAATATAATATTTCACTTTGTCTTTTGTGTTGCCACAATAAGCGGCTTGAGTGTTTGTATTTGTCTCGGTTTGGAAGAGACGCATCTTTTGTCTTCTTACACATTATAAAGTATTTTTTACCAAAACAGAAGGTTTGTATTGTTCACACTTAGGGTAAAAATATGTTTTATGACTGAGTAAACTTGCAGATAGAACTTATTAATGTTGTATAGCCGTAAATATCCCTCAGTAATGAAAGCCAAATATGAGGTCAAGTGAACATTCCTGCCAAGACTTCGCCTTGTTTTTCTAATATTCAACCAATAGCCTTTGCCTATTTTCTTATGTATATGGCTTATGATAACATGAAAGGCTATAAATTTCCATAGGCTAGCCAAAATTAAATGATATTAGGCATAAAATATGGATTGCAATTAACTTGATTAATAGGGGCCGATATAACTGCTTTTTCAGTCTTAGGCCAATAAATGTTTAATCGTGGGGCCTACTTAATTTAGTTAGAACATGAGGATTATATAAATAAGAAATTATACCAACAGGTTATAGGTTAGATAGGTTTGGTTTGGTTATGGTATGTTAGGTTAGCTTAGAGAATGTGTACATGGTTTTTTGGTGAGTGTCAGGCCGTCAGTGAGACACTTTGTCTAGCAGCTACCTTAGGCCTAGTTCCAGACTTTCCTTGAACATTATCATAGGTAGAGTATTAATTTAAGAAAATTTACGGCTAATCCGATATAATTTCAGGTTTTAAATTGTTGCTTTTTGTATGAACTTGAAGACAATTCAGACCAAATGTCCCCAACATTGAAAGGAGAACACCAGGGTCTAGGCTAAATGAGTAATTTAAGAGAAGCGATTTGTCATTTAGGTTCGGCAAGGCTATGCTATCAATAACCAATTTATTTGAATTTGCCCAGAATAGTGTATACTTCAGCCACACTAAAATTAGGCCGTCTCTTCTTGGCTGGTGGTCCTTCCATGTTTACAAAATAATATTATGTGAGTTGCTCTCAGCTGATTTCTCCTTCTCTTGTGATTGGTTGATGATTTTGTTAACCGAGCGCTGATTGGCCAACTAGCTCCTGCACCTTCCGACAAGAGAACTTAATTTACAGGGTAAACACTAGAGTTATGAAAACTTACGAAAGGCTTACGGGACTGTAATTAAATTTTGAGTATGCTAAATTTACGGTACTGTAAAGATTCGACAATATATGGTACTGTATCATGCTAAAAGACGTAACTTATGAGGTGTTTTGATTATCCGGCCCCTGGACTGGTCATGGAGACACTAGGTGGTGTGGTGTTCACCTGGTGTAGTAACTCGTCCTCGGGTGTTGATATGAAGGACCTCACGTGTGTGTGTGGTGAGGTCATGAACACAGACACACACATGTACAAGGTGTCTGACAGGTCATACACACATGTCCAGGGTGTGTTATAGGTCACTTACACACACACACATGTACACAGTGTCTTACCTATTAACACAAATGCCAGTGTGTTAATTTTTTCCTCATTTTCATTATTGATTTATTTTTATTTATTTATTATTTTTTTTAAGAATTCGCAGTTTGGCTTGGGTGAGCAGCCAGCACCTGGAGTGTGGGGTGAAGGAGACGAGCGAGGAAGTGAGGGAGTCGTTGGACCTCGTTATCACCGGTACGTTACGTTGGTGTGACCCCCCCCCGGGGTCTCTCCCGCCAAACTTATTTTAAACGCCTTAGTTAAGAACATTCAGGTTACGAGCAAGTCGAAGGGAATGATTGAAACCCGTCTTTTGGCGCATTCAATATTTATTGATGTGGTCAAAACCGGCAGAGGAGAAGGCGTTCATAATACAGGTTGCCAATCCTTTATCCGAAATCCTTGGGGCCAGAGGCATTTCGGTTTTCGGAATTTTTTGGTTTTCAGAATGGTTAGTTTTTTTTTTTTTTTTTTATGTGTATCAGCCCACCCGGGCATAGATCACTGACCCACATTGGGGCCTGGGGGTCTAAAATATAATAAAAATTATAATAATAATAATAATTCATAGGTCTAGGTCGTGTTTCTCACTTTTGATTTTTTTTCATTCTTGTATTTCTTTACTGCATTATTATTATTATTATTTTATTATTACAATATTATTATTAATAATTTCATTATTATTATTATTATTTTATTATTACAATATTATTATTAATAATTTCATTATTATTATTATTATTTTATTATTACAATATTATTATTAATAATTTTATTATTATTATTATTATTTTATTATTACAATATTATTATTAATAATTTCATTATTATTATTATTATTTTATTATTACAATATTATTATTAATAATTTCATTATTATTATTATTATTTTATTATTACAATATTATTATTAATAATTTCATTATTATTATTATTATTTTATTATTACAATATTATTATTAATAATTTCATTATTATTATTATTATTTTATTATTACAATATTATTATTAATAATTTCATTATTATTATTATTATTTTATTATTACAATATTATTATTAATAATTTTATTATTATTATTGTTATTATTATTATTATTTTTATTTTTATTTTTTAATTTTATTTACTATGACTAATTATTATTATTATAATTATTATTACTATTACATTATCGCCCCCCAGGCCCCGATGTGGGTCAGTGATCAGTGCCTGGCTGGGCTAATAATCCCTGGTAAACAAAACCCTTCGGTTATTGGAATTTCAGATAAAGGATAAAGGGTAAAGGGTTGTCAACCTGTATTACAAGGTGATCCATCTGAGACATAATTAGTTACTCTCACACAATTTTATCTTAATTACAATTTATTAAACATACTGACATAACACAAAGTTCATAACTATTAATCTTAGCTTTGCTTCACTCTGCATTGTCTTATTACTCCAGGTTAGGCAGAAACGAGTGGGCGTAATTAGTCAACAATATTTCAGTACCGAGGGGTATGTCATCACTTGGGCTGTACTTACAAGTGCGGGTCAATGCGGATCAGTATGGCGTTCCAAGAGAAAACAGTATTGCGTAAATCGTCCCAGCACAGGAGAAGGCTGGTCTTCACAGCATCACTGGAGAGGGCGATCTGTCTCATGGAGGGGCGGGCAGCACCGCCACCAGTCTAAGACGGTCCACTCAGCAGAAACAGGACTTGTCTGTAAACACTTCTACATCTGGCGAGGTCACAGGTCAAAAGGTTTAATGGCATCACACGCCAGCACTGTAGCTGAAGCCAGCGGCGATAACACTTATGGTCGCTCGAAAAACTATCCTCACAAAATTGCGTCACATAATAACACAACGGACCAAGGGTTATAACCTAACCTCACCGAGACAACAGGAGTCACGGTGTTTATTGTGAAAATCATCCCCCCCCCCCCCCCCACCAGATAGTATTTTGGTGCGGCTGTGGTGTTTGTAGTCTAAAGGTCTTACATCCTGAAGATTAAACTCCCTAACTGTACACCCTAAACCTAACCTAAACTAACCTAACATAATGGACTTTCATGTCTATGTTATTCATTAGATGGAGGGTTTCACATCAAACGAACTCTCAACAGACTTTAATCTCTACTGTATATAGTTAATTGCATATCTTCACTACAGATTATGTGTCCAACTCTACAGAACTGATCGAGATGAACAGCAAGCGAGTGCCGTCAGACAAACTAAAATGCCTTGTGTCGTCAAGCCACCACGTGCTAAACCTACTGAAGCAGTCTAACGGTGGCTCTCCGGCCTCCGCGGATGACTTCCTCCCGGCCCTAATCTACTGCATCTTACAGGCTAATCCTCCTCTACTACATAGCAACATCGCTTACATCACCAACTTTGCCCAGCAGAGTAGTTTACAGAGCGGAGAAGCCGGGTATTTCTTCACTAACTTGGTACGTGGTATTTGTGGTACCCTTCTGTACAGTAATGGGCCCATCGTCTGGTTTAGCCCCTATAGGTCACCCGAGCATCGCGAGTAACATCATTGTTTGTGTTTACAGTGTTGTGCCGTGGCGTTCATCGAGAAAATGACGGCTGATAGTCTGGGGTTGACGGCAGACGAATTCGAGCGATATATGTCTGGTGTAGCCCTGCCGCCTAATGCCCTGGAGGGAGATGCCTGGCTCTGTGAGGTAAGGGGGGGTGAGGTAAAGGAGGGGGTGTGTGAGGTGAAGGAGGGGGGTGTGAGGTGAAGGAGGGGGTGGGTGAGGTGAAGGAGGGGGTGTGAGGTGAGGTAAGGGGTGGGTGAGGTGAGTTAAGGGGGGTGAGGTAAAGGAGGGGGTGTGAGGTGAGGTAAGGGGGTGTGTGAGGTGAAGGAGGGGGTGGGTGAGGTAAAGGAGGGGGTGTGTGAGGTGAAGGAGGGGGGTGTGAAGTGAAGGAGGGGGGTGTGAGGTAAGGTTAGAGTTAGGTAATGCAAATTAACCTAACTCAACTTGACCTTACCTAAATTACAGTAGCTTAACACTACCCTAATCTAACCTAACACTACCCTAATCTAACCTAACCTACCCTGATCTAACCTAACCTAACCTACCCTAATCTAACCTAACCTACCCTAACCTACCCTACCCTAATCTAACCTAACCTACCCTAATATTTGAAACTAAAACTCGAACCTAATACTTGAATGTTCTCCTCCAGGGTATGAGGGTGATGCAGCAAAACCTGAAGACCCTCGACGACCTCCAAGTCAGGATGGATCGCCTAATTACCGAGTCCGATTCTCTGGTGCAGGAGATGGATGTGATTCAGGTGAGCCTCGACGACCACGATCTTGTTCACTGCCGCACATAACCTCATTAAACTGTATTAGATGAGTTTACGGTGTTAGCTTAGGTAGGGTTTGGTTAGGTAGACTAGGTTGGGTTTGGTTGGGTAGACTAGGTTGGGTTTGGTTGGGTAGGCCAGGTTGGGTTTGGTTGGGTAGGCTGAGTTAGGTTAGGCATCCTTCATGATGTTAAGTATAAACCTCATTCATCAGGAGAACATGACCAAGGAAGTGACGGCCGTAATTGAACGAACGCCTCTGACCATCCGACCACGGCGAGCTGACATAGATGAGGAGGTCCCAGCTTCTGACCTCCTGCCACCCCCCCTCACCCCCCAGGTAATTGCTGACCCCCTGATGTAATGGTGCTGACCCCCTTGATGTAATGGGTGACAGTACCCATTGCAGTCATTTAAAATTTTATTTTTAATTCATTGTGTGCCCCCAAAGTTTGCCCTGTTCAGTATAAATCATCTGTTGTTAATATTAAAAGTGTCGTCCCTGTAGTGAAGGTGTTAGTGGTGATAGTCTATTAACAACTGGTGTATGGGGTCACCTCTGAGCTGAACAAAATCATCTGTTTTTAACCAAATAAGTGAAGTTTATTTTAAGTTTCTAAATATAGTTGACCTTAAGATTAGGCACCCCAGATTATTTGACCTGATTAATAATCACCTTATGTTGGTTTAACCTAATCCGTCTTCACTAACCTAACCTGATTTTGTTGAGGAATAAACCCAATTATTGCCGACCTCAATCGCGATTAATAACGTCGGTTGTTTTCGGCAGATGATGGCGGGCGGGAAACTACTGACCGTCGAGGCGAGCGGCACAGCGACCGGCGGTAGCGGCTATCCCTCGCACCCCTCGACTGCTCCGCTCAGCCCGGATATCTTGGCCGCCCAGCAGAGTCTATCGTTCCTACAGGGGCTGACTGACCTTGGCGCTGGTTTGACACTGGCACTAGACACAGGTGGTTCACAGGGTGTAGAGAACGTCAAGTATCAAGAGAATAAGTCCCTCCTTGACGACTCTCCTCCCTCCAATATGTCTTCCCTTCCCGATCTGCTGGACTCCTTCGGTCCACTGGAGGGCAGCGGACCCGTCAGTCTGCCGTCCGTCGTTGACCCCTTTGTCCGGTCCGCCGGCTCTACTCCCCCTCCTCTGCCGCCCAAACACTCGTCCGTTCCACCGCCCCTCGTCGCCCGGATCGGAGCGGGACCGTCCGTTCTCGATCCGTCTCAGCCGCCCCCTCGGTCGTCGTACTCCGGCTTCACCATCCAGGGAGGCAGGATCCCCAACATACCGTGCGACACCGGCCACCTCCCCCACTCCTTCTCCACGCCTCCGGACCCCCTCTCGCCCCCCCTGGAGGGCCCCCAGCCCCCCCTCCCGCCGCCCCTCATCCCCACGGCCTCCGGGGCAGAAGGGGGCAGCAGCGGGGCATCGTCTGAGGTGAGCACCCCCAGGCAGCAGCTTCAGAAGGAGGACACAATAGACAAGGTGTACAGTGTGTTGGGTGACATCGTCCAGACTTTCGACAGTCTTCTCTGAATCTACGCAACAAACTCTTAATTCGGTCCCTATTTTATAATACTTTTGGCCTCGTGTGCTGAACTTACGTCGACTTTGAGGTTTTGTATTGACCTTTATGGTGTTCATTATATAAGAGTCAAATTACTTTAGATTTATACATTGTTTGATCTGTCTATTGAGTTTTAAATGGTGATGGGGAAATATTATCACACACACACACACACACACTCTACAGCTCCAAACATCATCTTGACTCTTAACCCCCAAACTGACGTCTCACAGATAAACAAGAATTATTAAACGTATCTTTGTGCCATTTTCTCTAATAGGACGGTTTAGGTACGAAGTTAGGAGAAAATCTTTACATGTTCTCAATGAAATTTATTAGTATGGATGACACACATTTGGTTTTATTATTAACGCTTGCCAAAGATGATTGCACTCTAGTTTAAGTTGTGGTGTGTGTGATTGTAAAGGATTTTATAAAGATGACCCTAGTTACTTTATTTCACCTGATGATGAACTATCCTTATGCTAACCTAACTTAACCCCCCCCCCCTCCCAAGGTGTTTAATAACCAGGTGAAGTAAATTTAACGAGGTTAGTCTCAAAGTGATCCTGTTATACTAAAGCTATTCCAAGTAATAGGTCATTATACCCCATGTACTGTATATAGGAGTTGTGTTTTTTTACATAGCGTTTTTTATCGTGTGTGTTCGGCGTTCCTCTCAATATTGTGTGAATGCCCCGAGGTTGGTAGAGTTGGCCGAAATAGGAATTATCGTCTGTGTTTACTTCTGCGTGCGTGAATGTTATATTGCTTTGTGTGTCTCCAGTGTTTAGGAGCCCCGATTTATTTTCCACCTTATGATTCAGCATTTTATTTCTTGCCTAACCTAACCCTAGATTATTTTTCACCTGATAATTAAGCACTGTAAACCTAACCTAACCCCAGTATTCTTTATTTGGTGATTAAACACACTAATCCTGACCTAATGTAACCCTAGTTTATTTGACCCATGTTCTTATAGCATTACTGTAGTGTATAACCTAACCCAACCCAACCCAACCTGACTTTTGTATTTAGTTTTAAAATGACCTGACCTAATATGTTTTTAATTTATAGTGACCTGACCTAACTTAACCTAACTTTCGTTCTTAGTTTAAAATAACCAAACCTAACCTGACCTGATCTGATCTGACCTGACCTGACATTTAATCTTAGTTTTCAATGATGTGACCTAGCATTTATCTTGACTCGTTAAAGGTCACGTGTGTTTCTGCTTTTCGTATTGACGTTGAATATCTCACGAGTCGAGTATTTTTACGTTAGATTTTTATGAAATTTTTTTAAGCATTTCATTGGTCGTTTAATCGTGCGGATAAACGACTCACTGATACTATTGGTGATTCGGAGTATGATGCACGTCTAGAGGTGTGGTTCGTAAATCATTCTTCTGGTTGTGTCCATTTCACTAGCAATATATTAACACTTATTATTTATCACACTCTACAGATCTAATCAGACAGTAATGCATTGGTACTCCTTTGTTGACCCTATGACTAGTGTGTTATTACTGTGATGCTGTGACCATTAATCTTACCCTAAATTGATGCTAAGGTTTAATAATATAACTTGGGATAATTTGTCTACAGTCAAATGATGTGTTAAATTCATGTTAAACCCAGCTAAACCTCTCGAACAAATGCTTAAAGGAGATTGAAAGTGATTGGTTAACGCTCACAGGATCATGGGTTCGTTTATTTCACCAACCTATGGCATTATGACACTGTTTTATTCCCGACTGTTAATAGGTCTCGATTTTTTTTTTTCTTTTTCCGTACATGAGTTTTGAATAGTTCCTATGGCTAGTGTTGGGGTCCTGAGGGAATTGGAATGTTTTCGTTTATACGGACTTTTCCCGAGTTTACTATGTCTGTATTATGAGATTGGTTGGTTGAGATGACGGTTATTGCTGGTGGTCTAAGGGGTCTCTTTCTAGTCTCTCGTTGTTATTAATGTACAGTGAAACCTCCATATAATGCGCTTCACATCTCACGGAACCTTGATATAATGGGCTTTCCTCTGTATATAGTCCGTTAAATCGAGGTTTCACATCTAATGGACCCTCGATATAATGGATTTTCCTCTTTTTATAGTCCGTTAAATTGAGGTTTCACTGAAAAATAATTGGCTATAAATATCGGTGTATTATGAGGTAAAAAACTCTGGTTGTTGAGACAAACTAAGAAGAATGAGACAGCCATATTAAGTTAGGTGTGAAAGCAACTATATTTAGTGTATTAATTAAAGCTATATAAATATATAACCAAAGATATAGAGTGGATGATTGTATAGAAGATTCACAACGTGTTATTTATTAACCTTAATGCACCTCTAATTATCATCTAGGTACGGGAGTTTTATTACTAAAAAAATAAAGAACTTATATCGACCTTGAGTTTATTTTTTTATCATTGACAATAGTTAGGATGATACCATTCTTGAGGGTGACACTGTATCACTACCACTACCAACAACACCACCACCACTATCATCGTTGAATGTTAATAACACGATCTTAGTAGTGGTGACATTGCAGAAAAGCACAGTACGGATGTCCCTCATTAATGCTACAACCAATGTACAGTACAGCACAGTACAATATAGTACAGTTCAGTACAGTACAGATGTCTCATTAATGTTACAACTGATGTTAATAAATGTATCTTTAACAGGGTGAGTTACAAGTCAGTTATAATAGGAGAAAGTTATTTATTTCCTTGTTTACAACGACTGATTTAACTGAGAACTATTTACGTGAATGTGTTGTGATGTAGTCACTGAAGAGCGGCGACGTACAGTACAGTGTGTGTAAAAAAAGAAAAGTTTCCACTGAGAAGGTATATTAATACACCCTGTACCTGGACCCTAGTGGCAGGAATGTGGACTGAGGACCACCATATGTACGGTAATAACACAGTAAATATAGTTTATACCTTTAGAATAACTCAAGAGGCACTAGAGTGTGAAGTAACAAGACGATCTGTGACCAAGAGGAGAGAGTACAATAAACTTAACAAGACTTAACATAGTTTCCCTTACCAAAGTGACACACTCTTAAATATTAAATGCTTATAAATTTATTTAAATAATTGAGTGAACAATTGGTGAATTTTTATTTATTTTTAACTAGTAATTAGCAAATATAAAATAAACTAAATAAATAAATAAAAAAGAAATATATGCAGAAATAAAGGAGAAATAACAAAAATATCCAATATTACCAAAACTATAATAAAAACCCACAATAAAAACTGGAAACACAAAAGATGGGGATCATCCTTCTAGTGACACAAGGGTCATGGAGGGACTCCCCTAACATATAAAGGCCCAAGAAAACATGAAATAGAATAACTTGGCCTGACTGAGACCGGCCTGGTACTGCACCCTCTGAGCTAATGGTTCACCAACCAACCCAACTACTTCAATACTGTTGGCGACAGTGAAGGACAGACCAAGACTGTCAAGATATAAACAAATTTAATAGAACAATTATAAAAATTATCTATGAGGTCAATATTTATTATATTGGCTGTGACTTAATACTTGCATTTCCTCCAAGTTCACTGATCAAATATAATAGTTACCCCAGGAACGTTTTCTGTGATCAAATATAATAGTTACCCCTAAAACCTTCCTCTTATTAAAGCACAATCCTTTTTATTCTTCTTCTTCCTCTCATTAGAGTATGACTCCCCTGTATGTGATCCACTGACCTATATATGCTGCTGGTGAATGTGATGTACTTCCTTCTTTGTGTGTGAACCTCTGTCCTGCGTGGCAGTGAACAGTGGCATTACCCACATGAATCTGACCTATATATAGTGTCAATGAATATGATGCATTCTTTGTGTATGAACCTCTGTCCTGCGTGGCAGTGAGAAGTGATACCACTGTAGTGGATGTCTTCCCTACAAGCTGCCACTCACCACCTGTTACCGCCTTCCCTAGCAACCAAGCGTATCCGCATTCCATTGCCCGCCGTATCCTAGCAACGGAACTAGTCACCGGCTACTTCTCGGGTTTTTCCACCATGACTCATAGCCGCTGCTGGGTGTATATAAGCTCTGTCTCTCCATTGAGATGCAGTCTGACCAATCTTCTTGAACAAGCAACACCTCCTCCTCTGCCGCTGCCTGGCGACCCTCGCCTCTCCTCCGCCTGCCTGGCGGTCCTCGCTCCCGCCAGCGAGCATGTCCTTCTCTGAGCTTCCTCACCAACCAACTCTCACTCTGACCGATCTTCCTGAACAAGCAACATCTCCTCCAGCAAGCTCCACGCTGTTAACATTTCATTCAACCAGGAGGCCAGCAACAGGCAACATCTTCTCTAACGGAGCTCCTGCACACCTACCTCCTTCGACAAGCTACTCACCGCACGTCTCTACCAAGCAGCCCCTCACCACACAGCACCTCCAGCACCAGACTGTCTATCATATAACTTATATATTATACAAGAAAACCACATTAGAGTTTCCTTCCATCCTGAGTGCTAGACAACTTTAATATCTCGATACCCCTACACCACCCTCAGTGTCAAGACCTGACTGAATTACTCACAATAGGCAAACTGTACTACAAGCTCTGCCAATAAATTTGTTAAACTAAAAAACAATTTCCTCTCATCAAACCACAAGGGAAGATAGATGGAGGAAGGCCTTATATAAGGTTATCAAGGCATTATTGCCAAAGTACACACAGTGACACAATTTACACAATTTAAGATAATTGATAATATGATAGAATATTTTTATAATTGTTAGATCATTTAAAAGTAAATTTAATGTAAAAGCTGTTCCTTTTATAGAGGGTGAGAGGGAGCCGTGTGTCATGGCCTCCTCCATGTAAACAAAGCCGAGAAAAATATTGTGAAGAAAATTGGTTTAAATTGGTGTAATATTGTGTTGTGAGGACTCATTAGTGTTTTAGTGTGAATGATAAGTGTGGTGGTGTGAGAGAGAGAGAGCTGTGAGGTCAGTTTGGACAAGGTGAGAGACTTGCTGTGTGTGTGTGGGTGTTGGTCTGCTGGCTGGAGCAACAGGTAGGCACGGCTTATAGCACTATGTTACCCTCACTTATATATCATATTAATGTATGTGAGTAATTATTATTCAATATATTTACCAATGGTTTTACTGTATCAATTTGACTAACAAATTATAAATATAATATAATATCTTGAAGGTTCTAAGGTTGTTGTGGCCCCAGAATATACTACATATTATTTTAAACTATTGTAACACAGTAGAGATAGGAACACGTAAAGGAAGATAGAACATGATTAAATTATAAGTCTATTAACCAACAGCTCAACGTTTAACAGTTATGATACAGTTTAGGTATAGACTAAAAAATGTTTATCTAACTTAATCCAATTCAACCTACACCATTATATGTCCATAAGAGAAGTGGGACATCTTGGAGTATCACAAGGGAGATAATGATTAAGCATTTAACATTTAAGTTATTATGTAATGACTAGTGTAATAATGCCCACAGCCATCCTGTCCACAATCCCATTAAAATCATAGACAATCTCCGCAGCTAACGGTCAAATACCCTTTGGATATTTGGCCAGCCAGCACAGTCAAATAACACCTTCATAACTTGTACTGGGTAGTGGTGGTGGAGTCCCTTAGTACCAGAGTACTGTGTTTATATTTGATTCATATTATCCACAGTTGTTCTGTGGATGATGTAGTATTAATGGTAAATTTCACTTGTTACCACCAAGCATTTGGAAGTTGAAATTATGCTTGATGGATGTAAAATGTTATATAGATTTGATTCTATTGTTTGCAATTTTTTGGTACAAATTTATAAATTAAAAAGTTTTGATTTTAGGGGAAAATTTGACATTTCCTACGAACATCTCGGACAAGCGTGTACAGTGTATGTAATTAATTTGTATTTAGTATATATGTGCACTGTATGTATTAGATATAGAGTATATAATTAATTTAGGAAAACCTAACCTAACCTACTCCAACTTAACCTAACCCATGCACTATACCAAGATCTGGTTGGTTAACAAACCAGCTACTACAATATCTTACTTATACAGTACTTAATTTGTGACAGAAATGCCATATAATAAAAGTGTTTTAGAATGATCAAAACTACTGATTGCAACCGTAAAATTATCAAAATTCTTTGGGTGGCAACAAATGACATAATATCATATTAACTAATAAAATTGACACAACTTCTTAATTTAGTTATAACTACCAGTATTTTTTTCGCTCTTCTGTAAATACAAACATAAATCACTTGTAGTTGACAGGTCATGAAGGATGAGGGCAATTATGGGGTAAAACACAGTGAAGAACTGATAGCGTGACACTGAAATGATGTCTCTACGTGCTTTGTATGCACAGAAATTAACTATTTACTGTAAACAATCTGCCCCAAAATATGACGTGGCAGCCTGTGTTGTTGTCCGCTCTTAAACCAATAAACACTGACTCCGGTAATACTGTACTTAACTTGTCAATAAATGACAGAGCCTCACATTGGGGGTTTTATTACCATAAATATAGAATTGATTGACTTTTTCTTTTAGGCTTTACTATCCAGATTCATGAGTCTATTATCTCCACAAATCCCTTATTTATTTTTTCGTTTGGTTAAGTAGGATCTTAAACCTATTCTATGCACATTATAAATTGTGAGAATTATATTGTTGGAATCAAATCCCATAATATGAGTTTAAATGTATTCCCAAGTTCTTTTGAGTAGTATTGGTTAATGAGTGAAACTTATGTTCTTATATTTTATTTTCCCTCCGTAGTTATGACTTCGTGTTGCCGTTGCTGTTTATCAAATCGTAAATTATCTGCAAGACCCATTGTCAGATTTATAGCCGAGTGGTGGGGCCTGTTCAACGACCAAGAGGGCCAAGATTATTTATTAACGACTGCCATATATGACATTATTAGTTGTAATTTCTATAATGAAACCATTTGCATATAAAACCAATTATACAACAGAACACTAACTTTATTTATGACAACTAATGAGTCAGCTCACAACATTTTATGTATACTGTATATGAATTCATAAATTATTAAACTACACACACATATATGTAATGATAGTTTAAGTATATAACATAGACAGGAAAGAATTATATAAACTGAAGTACAGCAACGAACAACTGAATGTAAATTAATTTTTCTCAAATAACCAACAAGACAATAATGAAAACTGATGATGTTTATGAAAAAATTGACAACAGAGAAATAATGAGAAAATATTCCTTCCATTAATAACGTCCATATACACAGTACTGTACTCATTATATGATGGTGATAATTAACTCAATACAATTTAATTTTCCTGCTTTTTCCTCCAGGTTCAATTTCTTTGTAAGGTCTGCCCAAAATATTGTCATGACCAGCTTGCTTTTTCTACGGTGAGTCATTGAATGCCTATATTGTGTAAGCACGTGACAGTTGAGAAGGAGTGTTCACATATTGCAGTGCTTGTACCAAATGTGAGGGCAGCCGCATAAAGCTTGTGTATGTGAGTTAATCCATTTCAGAAAGGATATGATATCTTGAAATTTTCACCAATGTTTTTGAGAAACTGGGCAATAGAATTCTTCAATAAGTCACTTAGTAACATGACATTCACTTACCAGAAGAGACGACTCAGTGTCGACACCTAGGAGTTTAGCCAATGGGGACAAGATTTTCCGGAAGTAATAAACGAGTCTTGGATTCTGGCCAACGACTAGAAATGACTGTAAGTAGTCTAATATTATGCTCACCAAACTCAGCATTGAGTTCACCAAGGCAGTTATCTAAAATGTTGTAGTACAGTTGATGATGTAAATCAGCTTCACTATCAAAACCATGAACATTAGAATGTCTTACAGTTGTTTTAGTCTGTTAAGTATTGGGGCAGTTTGTGTTATGCTTTTGCTTTTCCTGATGGTATTCTGTAAGGTCGTGATGATCAAGTTTTGGTGAGATATTCTCATTGCCAGTGTTGTTCCAGATGTCTTTAACACTTCTGACAAGAGATTCAATAAGGTGAATTCTTGTCATGAAGTCAGTCATGTGATTGTAAAAGCTGATCTGCAGGTCTAAGTGTCGGCAGAAATTCCTTCACACGGTATGCAGTAAACATGAATTTTTCTGCATTTTATCTGTTTCAATAATCCAGTTGCCACACTGCTGCATCACACTCATTTTCCTCACCTGTATCAAGTACATCCACCAACTGTTTGTGGTTAGCTATAATTGCTGACACAGTGGCCGGGTGACGTGACCACTGCTTGCTTTCCAATAGTATGCACTACTGTTAACCAAATGTAGCGGATGGTTAAAAGTTAATTCATTTTGTCACTTACAGTGACCAGTTTATTGTGCACCCCATACTTATCCTGTGAGCAGTAGCACAAAAGAATTACAGAGTTGAGGTCACAAGGGGTCTGGATAACTAACCCCAGTGGTCAGGACATTATGACATTGAATGTTACAGAGTATTTCAAATACTGTACATTGTTTTATTTTTGTACATCGAGGGTAACTTATTCACAACTGCCTGAGTGCAACAGTGTGAGGCAATATGCCTGGCCACACACTTTGTTATTCACATTTGCATGAGAAGTATTCAAGCATATTGTGTGTTTGGTTCTATAGATGGGAAATGATATAGCAACTGAGTTCAAAAAAGTGGATGCAGTCTTAATATATCGGCTATCTTGCCATTTAGAGATAAAGTGTTGTCCATTTCACACACAGTGTATTTGGACCTGTCCGTAAAAGGTTCTGTCTTCACACAGTCAAGGACGTGGTATTCCAGTTTGTGGTCATTTGTTTGATCACACACTTTGCATTTAGTTTTTTTCACATCTGCTTGAGGGATATACTGCCAGAGGTACTTATATCCTTATCTTACTTTAGCAGTTCCATTATCTTGTAATCTAGTGATCTAGTTCCCTGCTCCATATACATGTTTCACTTGATACTTCTCATCATGGTAAACACTGTATTGACTAATGCCTGTTTGCACTTGTCTGCTTGCATCAAATTCATCAATCTGTTCTTTCCTAGTAACAGTTTTAAGGGTTCTTTTTGACAGACCCAAATTGTGTTTAACAGTGTCTTTGTTAGACGCGAGTTTGGCGAGGGCATCAACTCTGTCATGTTCTTTGAGGCCTGTGTGAGAAGGGATCAACAACAGTTTGATCTTGACACCTCCATCAACAAGGTCCACATTTGTGTCTGGCTTCACAGACAAATGCGTGACAACTTAAGTTAAGAGCAAGCAGGATAGAGAGTCAGTGATGACGAGACTGTCGGTGATGGTGATTTAAATAAATTTAATGGCTGAAAGTATGGCGACTAATTCTGTTTGTAGAATGGATGCCCACTTGTTAATTCTAATTCCTTTCTCAGTTACATTTCCATTAGGTTGATCATAACCTAACATCTTCATTTGCACTGAAAAGTGAGATAAGTCTCCTACCATTGGTGTTAGTGGTGGGGTCTTTTTCTTCATCATATAGATTACAGCTCCTCCCCGACTTACGACCTCCGACCACCCGGACATTCGACCGCCTGGTGTCCAGAAGACACATCTTCTGGGGCCTTGCATTTTTTGGGTGGGTGACTGTACCGCTGACACTTGAAGCATCTGGTCTGTCATGGCACGTAAGATCTCACTCAGACGATGTCCCATCCCAGTGTGACCGTCTCTGGAAGTTTGTGGAAAAATCCAACTAGAGCCGAGGTGGATTTTCCGTCGGGTCTCTTAATTTCTCTCTGCGCGTCTATTTCTTCTTCTATGAGTTCTTTAATATCATTCTTGTTCATATGTTATACTTTGGCATGGGAAATAGCTTCCCACACCTCAACGGGGCTGTCATCGATGACATTAAACGTTGCTAAGTTGTTTAGCCTGTCTCCAGTCACCGAAGGTGAGGGAGGCTGAGGACTGTGTGGCACTTCTAAGAAGTCAGCAATGACTGGGAGGCATAACACCTCTCACATAACCTCCAGTGTGACCAGCCAGGAACTCCTGGTTAAGTAGCCACTTCCTTTTTTATCATGACCCAGTTTGTCTCCAGCAAAGTAAAGGAATACAGATGTAAACCTTCCTTATTTCTCTCTCTGGTGTTATCTCTATCAATACAGTACAGGCACCATCTACTTGTAGAGGTTTTCTATAAGTATATGCTGTTGTTTCTTCTCTAAAACACTGTCTGCTGTACTCGAGACTCCAGTATTGGTGGGACTGTGTTGGCTGATGCATGGCTGTGTGCTCATGATCACATTTGTAAATAACTGACGGTCTTAATTCATATGGAAACAAGACTTTTATCAACAAAGTCATTTCATAAGTTTTGAATATATTCCATCTCAATATGCTGTAAAAAAATTTGGAGAGTGAAAATGTTTTTATATTCCTGGGAACTGCCATAGGGCGGGTACCCCTACCAATGAGTTGTTCCAATGATCTAGATTGGAAACTTGATCCACCAGGACTGCCTTTGGGTCTGTTGGTATAAACACAAACTGCTCCAATACTTAACAGTGACTGAAACGACTGTAAGACATTCTAATGTTCATGGTTTTGATAGTGAAGCTGATTTACATCATCAACTGTACTACAACATTTTAGATAACTGCCTTGGTGAACTCAATGCTGAGTTTGATGAGCATAATATGAGATTACTTACAGTCATTTCTAGTCGTTGGCCAGAATCCAAGACTTGTTTATTACTTCCGGAAAATCTTGTCCCATTGGCTAAACTCATAGGTGTCGACACTGAGTCGTCTCTTCTGTTAAGTGAATGTCATGTTGCTAAGTGACTTATTGAAGAATTTTATTGCCCAGTTCTCAAAAACATTGGTGAAAATTTCAAGATATCATATCCTTTCTGAAATGGATTAACTCGCATACACAAGCTTTATGCGGCTGCCCTCACATTTGGTACAAGCACTGCAATATGTGAACACTCCTTCTCAACTGTCACGTGCTTACACAATATAGGCATTCAATGACTCAAAGTAGAAAAAGTAAGCTGGTCTTGACTGTATTTTGGGCAGACCTTACACAGAAATTGAACTTGGAGGAAAAAGCAGGAAAATTAAATTGTACTGAGTTAATTATCACTATCACATAATGAGTACAGTACTGTGTATATGGAAGTTATTAATGGAAGGAAGATTTTCTCATTATTTCTCTGTTGTTAATTTTTTCATAAACATCATCAGTTTTCATTATTGTCTTGGTGGTTATTTGGGAAAAATTAATTTACATTCAGTTGTTCGTTGCTGTACTTCAGTTTATATAATTCTTTCCTGTCTATGTTATATACTTAAACTATCATTACATATATGTGTGTGTAGTTTAATAATTTATGAATTCATATATAGTATACATAAAATGTTGTGAGCTGACTCATTAGTTGTCATAAATAAAGTTAGTGTTCTGTTGTATAATTGGTTTTATATGCAAATGGTTTCATTATAGAAATTACAACTAATAATGTCATATATGGCAGTCGTTAATAAATAATCTTGGCCCTCTTGGTCGTTGAACAGGTCCCCCCACTCGGCTATAAATCTGACAATGGGTCTTGCAGATAATTTACGATTTGATAAACAGCAACGGCAACACGAAGTCATAACTACGGAGGGAAAATAAAATATAAGAACATAAGTTTCACTCATTAACCAATACTACTCAAAAGAACTTGGGAATACATTTAAACTCATATTATGGGATTTGATTCCAACAATATAATTCTCATAATTTATAATGTGCATAGAATAGGTTTAAGATCCTACTTAACCAAACAAAAAAATAAATAAGGGATTTGTGGAGATAATAGACTCATGAATCTGGATAGTAAAGCCTAAAAGAAAAAGTCAATCAACTCTATATTTATGGTAATAAAACCCCCAATGTGAGGCTCTGTCATTTATTGACAAGTTAAGTACAGTATTACCGGAGTCAGTGTTTATTGGTTTAAGAGCGGACAACAACACAGGCTGCCACGTCATATTTTTTGGTAGATTGTTTTCAGTAAATAGTTAATTTCTCTGTGTCAAAGGGCGTGGAGACATCATTTTAGTGTCACATGATCAGTTCTTCACCGTGTTTTACCCCGTACTCTCCGTCATCTTTCATGCCCTGCCCATTACAGGTGATTTATGTTCATAGAGAAGAGATAAAAAAATACTGGTATTTATAATTAAAATAAAAAGTTGTGTTAATTTTTATTAGTTAATATGATATTATGTCATTTGTTGCCACCCAAAATTTTTTGATAATTTTATGGTAGCAATCAGTAGTTTTGATCATTCTAAAACACTTCTTCTATGGCATTTCTGTCACAAATTAAGTTCTGTATAAGTGAGATATTTTACATTTTAGTAGCTGGTTTGTTAACCAATCAGATCTTGGCATAGTCCATCTGTTAGGCTAGTATGGTTTAGATTAGGTTATATATTCTATACTGGTGCAATCAATACAGTATACTTATATACTAATGCAAATTAATTACATACACTATACACTCTTGTCCTATATGTTCGTAGGAAATGTCAAATTTTCCCCTAAAATCAAAACTTTTTAATTTTTAAATTTGTACCAAAAAATTGCAAACAATAGAATCAAATCTATATAACATTTTACATCCATCAAGCATAATTTCAACTTCCAAATGCTTGGTGGTAACAAGTGAAATTTTACCATTAATACTACATCATCCACAGAACAACTGTGGATAATATGAATCAAATATAAACACAGTACTCTGGTACTAAGGGACTCCACCACCACTACCCAGTACAAGTTATGAAGGTGTTATTTGACTGTGCTGGCTGGCCAAATATCCAAAGGGTATTTGACCGTTAGCTGCGGAGATTGTCAATGCTTTTTAATGGGATTGTGGACAGGATGGCTGTGGGCATTATTACACTAGTCATTAATGCTTAATCATTATCTCCCTTGTGATACTCCAAGATGTCCCACTTCTCTTATGGACATATAATTGGGTTAGGTTAGATAAACATGTTTTAGTCTATACCTAAACTGTTAAACGTTGAGCTGTTGGTTAATAGACATATAATTTAATCATGTTCTATCTTCCTTCACGTGTTCCTTTCTCTACTTGGTCGATTGTGTTACAATAGTTTAAAGTTATCAGTAAAATAATATGTAGTATATCCTGGGGCCACAAGAACTTTGTTTTATTTTAGAACCTTCAAAATATTATATTATATTTATAATTTGTTAGTCAAATTGATACAGTAAAACCATTCATAAATATATTGAATAATAATTACTCACATACAATAATATGATATATAACTGAGGGTAACATAGTGCTATAAGCCGTGCCTACCTGTTGCTCCAGCCAAGTCTCTCACCTTGTCCACAACTATTATAAGGCTCTCTCTCTCTCACTAAAACACAAATGAGTCCTCACAATACAATATTACACCAATACAAACCAATTTTCTTCAGAATATTTTTCGATGCTGTGTTTGCATGGAGGAGGGCATGGCACACCACACCCTTCTTCCCAACCACACACTCTTCCTCCCATCCACACACCCAAAAGGTTGGGTGGATGGGAAGGGAAGGTATGTGAGTTGGGTTGGAGGGAGGGAGGGTGGGTGGGGTGTTTGGTATAAGAGGGGGTGAGTGTGGGGGTGTGTGTGGGGGAGGTCCTCCCATACACACACCCTCTCTCACACACCCAACCTCCCACCTTTAATGTGTGTGGATGGGACTAAGGTTTTCTCATTTCTTTCAGATTGTGCGCCTCTGAGGTGAACGTCTGACTGAAGTGAACGTGTGGCTGGTCGAGAACTCCTCCAAACAGGTAAAGTACTTATGACAATATATAATGTCATGTTTTAAAGTTTTTTGTATTCCAGGTTTGTTTGTGTGGCTGACTGGACCTACTACAAGGTGCTTCTTGCAGGTAATAAAAGTAAAGTTTTTCAAGTTATAGTTGATAGCACTAACAGCACCGTAGTTAGACGTAGAATACACAGTAGTAACTCCGCCTTGTTCAGTCGAACATGCCGGTCCCAAGCCCGGATAAAGGAGGAGGGCTACTGCAGTGTTGTATCTACCATCGCCACCTAACAAACTTACATTATAAATTCTGTAAAAGGTAATGTGTTCTGTCAGCAACATAGAAAAAAATTACATATGTACTATACATTGTGTACTATGTTTTTATATCTTTGTAGATAGGTAATACAAAATAAAGAATTGAATATACAGTATATTTTTTATTTTCTTATGTATACACTACACATTTATTGCAATATACAATAACAGTCCAGAAGCCGATACAGAAATACAAAATATCCTTGGTCATATAGCCTGGTTTTATACCTGCACTGTCTAGGTACAGTATATATCAATTTACTGGCTATTCCTGCAGTCTTATGTTCTTAAACCTACATTACCAAATATTATCAGAGAAAACTTGTAATGATTGGCAACATCACTAGATATCTTTCTCCCGTGACCCAAGGAATCACATTACAGTACCACTACCATTATTATTTCTCGGCAGATACATCAGTGATGGTGAGGCCGTCACATTACCAGCGGTTGTGGATTTCTCAATTCAACCTTTATATTGCAGACTCCACATAAGGTGAGTTTTATAAAGTATCTTGTCAGGTTTTGGTCCTACACAAAATTTAGCTTTAGATAATAATGGAAGTCTTGTACTTTGTGAATAATTTTGGCCAGGCACAGTAGATATATTTCTAAATTTATCCAAGTTACCAAGTCTTTAGGGGACGGGGTGGGGTGGAGGGGGGTTCACAAGTGGTTTATTACAATTTTACAAGATTTTTTCTTCTATATTTTCAGGTAAAACACTTCCATTCAGCAATTGGTGTGCAGTGTCCAGATTGTCAACATTTAATAAGTAAAATTCTTACTGTACTTTACTTTCATTTACTGTATGTATACAATACTTTCAAAAATGTTCTTTACGGTCATGGCCGATGAATTTCATAATGAACACGAGACGCCCTTTCTCTCGGTAAGGTTGTCAAAATCCTTTGTCCGAGGCGTCGGTGACTTAAATGCATTATTTGTGCCATCTGTGGGTATCTCGTAGTTTTGATTACATGTACCCAATAGGGCATCACATGGGCATTAGTTTGTAACAGTTGTACATACAATGAATGGCACTTTGATGTCAATTGGTGATAATTATATGTAATTAATGTATATATCATGTTCTAAGTTACCCAGAAGCCATCATGTGGGTATATCCAAGTTGATCACTTTAGTTCATGTTTCAGGTATAGTTTACAGTTCTACTGTACTTGTGGTTTATTTAGATCATTATCATTCAACTTCGGAATATGAAACGTAAAGTTTATTCAATATTTTTTTATTTATTTTGTTATACACAGACATCGTAGGAGTACAAACCATTACAAACACCTCCCAGTGCAAGTGCCTCTACCACTACAGACGCCTCCCCCGGGTACAGACGCCTCCCCCCCCGGGTACAAACGCCTCCCCCCCGGGTACAAACGCCTCCCCCCGGGTACAAACGCCTCCCCCCGGGTACAAACGCCATCCCTCAAGCCACCAGAGGCCTTCCCACACTGAACAACAATTACATATTACACTTAATTTTACAAACCACTAAGAGAAATGGATCCGTGCGAGATATTCAAACCTCTCACAATCCGTTTGATTGATGTCCGTGTATCTCGTTGTACACCTTGCTGATACTTCACCTGTGGACGAAAAATATACAGTATTATAAAACGGAAATTTTTTGCAACCACTACAAAACTGTGACTACCACTGTAGTTAGTAATGCTATTGTACATAATGTATGTTGCTATTTTTAATACTTTGTGTGGCTTTAATCAAGGTTAACTCCTACAGTCTTGAATGCATTAGTACAGTACTTTAAGTATTTTCTCAAGTTTTGATAAATTATAGCAAAAATATTTCCGTAATACTTAACTTTTACATTACACTATTCTTACAGTAGTGTACAGAACACCAATTCTGTTCTTTCTTAGTAAGGTGGTAGTCCTCAAGGTGTGGGATGCTGGACAGTAGTGGTCACCTTGTTGTGTCTGGTCCATATATCTTGTACACCAACCACCTGCAACATGATTATATTTGTTTTTAGATACTCTACTGTACATCTGAATTAATTAAGCTATTTTATATCACAACCAATACACAATATTGAGGTTAACTTGTACAGTATGTTCTTAAATGCACTATTTTAAGTAATATATCAAGTCTTGCTAAATTATATAAAAAAGGTTTCCGTAATACTTAACTTTTACATTGCACTATTCTTACAGTAGTGTACAGAACACCAATTCTGTTCTTTCTTAGTAAGGTGGTAGTCATCAAGGTGTGGGATGCTGGACAGTCGTGGTCACCTTGTTGTGTCTGGTCCATCTATCTTGTACACCAACCACCTGCAACATGATTATATTTATTTTTAGATACTCTACAATTGAATTAATTAAGCTATTTTATATCACAACCAATACACAATATTGACGTTAACTTGTACTGTATGCTAAATTACATAGAAAAGGTTTCAGTAATACTTAACTTTTACATTGCAGTACACTATTCTTACAGTAGTGTACAGAACACCAATTCTGTTCTTTCTTAGTAAGGTGGTAGTCCTCAAGGTGTGGGAGGCTAGACAGTCGTGGTCACCTTGTGTCTGATCCATCTTGTACACCAACCACCTGCAACATGGTTTGGATTTAGATCAATCTTAATTAACCTTAATGTATTACTACCAATACACAACATTTACTCCAGAATTTCTTGGAATCTAAACTAGCATTCTTATATATATGTGATATATCCATACACTCAAACACCCTCCTATATCACCTTACACAGGAGCATTGTCCTTCTCACTTTCGGCTGCCGCAGTCTTCATCTAGGCATCATCCCCCACATGCCTTCATAGTACATGCTATTTTTTGCATCACATTTTTAACATGCATTCCATTCACCATTGCTTGAGCACACCACCATCCATGCATGAGCGCCCCCACTGTACGAGCGCCCGTCCACTACACGAGGCCCCCACCCCCACTGTACGAGGCGCACCCCCCCCATTGTACGAGCGCCCCTACACTGTACGAGCGCCCGTCCACTATACGAGGCCCCCACCCCCACTGTACGAGGTGCCCAGCCCCACTGTACGAGGCGCCCCACCTCCCCCATTGTACGAGCGCCCCTGCACTGTACGAGTGCCCCTCCACCGCCCAATGCTCCTCCTTTCCAACCCTTCACACAAAGTCCCTCCTCTCGAGTCTTACTTCCAGTAGTTTTTGGGGATGGCCATACTAAGATACATAAGTAATTTACCGAAGAAGGCTGAAGTAACATGCTGGGTGTTACATCTTGCTCAAGGTGTCGGTCACTTCCTCTACATTGGCATTCACGTACGTCAGCTGTCACCTGCAACATGTTTAAAGTTGTAATTTATGTACAATGAAGATTAAACCTACAATTTCCATCTACCACCAGACTACATGTACTTATACTGTCCCAAATTGTTTATTTAAATACCTTATCTACAAAAGATCTTATTTTAAGTTGCATTAGTGTTTTAGTTTTCTTGATACCTCAACAACTAACATTTACCACAACAATAGTATAGCCAATCATAACAAGCCTTCATCACCAATACTGCTACACTACTAAATCTCTCCACACTGCTTCATACACAACGGTTTACCACTGTTCACTTACTGAATCCTCCCTCCCTTCCTCCCACCCCTCAAGCCCCCTTAGGTATTCCCCTTGACAACTTGGTCACATTTAGCTTGAATGAAAAACTTTACCAACACACCTGCTCACCCCATATGCCAATACACAAGCCATATTGTCCCCCCCACCCTAATTACAACAAGCCACACCCACACAATGTTTAATGATTTCACAAGTCCCACAAGCTTCCCTTGCCTAAATAAAACTCAGTAAGTTGACTTTACCTTTTCTGGCATTTTAAGTTATTTCTCCTTAGGTTCACTATGATGTTACTTCTGGCCAGCTTAACCTGAGGAGAAAGTCAGTACAGTACACGATTAGATTTTGAAAAGGAAACTGCAAAGTACGCAAGCTATTGATTATTAATAATTTAAACAAGTGAAATTTTTTCTAGCTTAACTTTCTGAATTCATGATCAGTTAACTTGTGGCAAATTTTAAGTTACATTCTTTAATATATTTGTTATCCAATATATAAACTATATAATAGGTAACTTAATATTAATTTGGGTTAGTCTAGATTAGTTACATTTAATCTATGTTAGGCTGATTAGGTTAGTTAATTTGTTCGCTAAAACCCACCTACTAACAACCAGCTTTACTTACTATTAATCACCTTACTACTACTAATGCTCACTAATACTGTAACTAATTGGCATTTAGTCCTGTACATTTTTATAGCACTTTATTAAGCTTTCCCAAATCTCTACAGCTAATCTTAATTTGACTCCCAGCTCAGTTTATCTAGACAGTCCACACAGCTCTCCAGAGCCCATTGTAAAATTGCAGTTTCGTCGAATATGCCCTCGTAGTTTAGAAATTCGTTTATCCTGTGTATTTTGGGTCGATTCAATGAAATTTGGCCTTTATTTCCAGGGGAAAGCACCTCTTTAGAATTATATCCCCCCCCCCCCCCTTTCTGACATTCTTTGCTCCCTGGTTGAAGTGGTGTTAGAAATACTCCATTAAGGAGATCTAAAGGCTGGGGATGGTTAAAAGTCAGGCGTGTACTGGCCGAAACTGCAATAATACCGAGCCCTCCAACACACACACAGTCCTCCAACACACACACGGTCCCAACCATTGTAAAAATTATCAATAACTTGTAGTAGACCAGTGTATTCACTCCCAGTAAATACTACTTCTTGCACTGTCACTACTGTATGTTGAAATGAACTGTAGTTTGAGCTTTTCCCCATCTAGTTATTATATATCTTATTTGTATCACTTATGTTACACACACACAGTCCTCCAACACACACACACACACGGTCCTCCAACACACAGTCCTCCAACACACCCAGTCCTCCAACACACCCACACACACCCAGTCCTCCAACACACCCACACACACCCAGTCCTCCAACACACCCACACACACCCAGTCCTCCAACACACCCACACACACACAGTCCTCCAACACACACACACAGTTCTCCAGAGCCCTCCAACATGCACAGTCAGCCAGGTCCCACACACACCCTCCACTGCCCAGTGTAGGAGCACAGTGTTGAGTGGTTTATGGGCTGACCATAATAGCTAAGATAATATATAAGTAACTTAACTGATGAGGCTGAAGTAACATGCTGGGTGTTAAGTCTTGCTCAAGGTTCTGTCACTTCTCCATTGGCCTTCAGGTACACCAGCTGTCACCTGCAACATGATTAAAGTTGTAATTTACGTAGAATGAAGATTAAACTTGCAACTTCCATCCACCACTACACCACGTGTACTCACTGTCCCCAACTGTTTACATAAACCATTACCTCCACACTAAAACTATAGCATTTTTAGATCTCATGGTGTTGTCCCGACCTCCGTAAAGTGTCTTTAGTGCAAGAACGAATGTAAGTGTCGCCAAGACCAACACTTGTGGTAACTCCAACGAGAACCAGGCCAATAAGGTAAGAAATAAGGGATTCCAACATATGGCGAGAGTCGGTTAGATTAGGTCCGGTTTATGTCTTTATTGGGTTTTCTTTTTTTCCATTTTTCATTCGCTGAACCAATATTTTTTTCGGGAAACGCCTCGCCAAAAAAATCTAAAAAACGACCAATTTCCGACGGAAATGGAAGTCATAACCGATCTAAACACAAATACGCTAATATTATTTTGTTTTACTTTCTAATTGTTGTGTGCTCATACAAATGGACCTTTTATCACCAGGAGACAACCAAGGAACCTCCAGGTTACGTTACGTTGTTAGGTTAGTTATGGTGCTTTTTGGTTGTTGACCAATGGGTTTTTCCGATTGTAAAATCCATGGTTGTCCACTTTTAAAAAATTACCAGGAACCTTAATGTTACGGGATTTAATATATACTGTATTCTGAAACGTCTCGCCCTCTAGCCTAGCCTAGCCCAGCCCAGCCCCGCCCGGCTCCCTCCCTCGCCTCACCCCGCCCGGCTCCCTCCCTCGCCTCACCCCGCCCGGCTCCCTCCCTCGCCTCACCCCGCCCGGCTCCCTCCCTCGCCTCACCCCGCCCGGCTCCCTCCCTCGCCTCACCCCGCCCGGCTCCCTCCCTCGCCTCACCCCGCCCGGCTCCCTCCCTCGCCTCACCCCGCCCGGCTCCCTCCCTCGCCTCACCCCGCCCGGCTCCCCCCCTCGCCTCACCCCGCCCGGCTCCCCCCCTCGCCTCACCCCGCCCGGCTCCCCCCCTCGCCTCACCCCGCCCGGCTCCCCCCCTCGCCCGGCTCCCCCCCTCGCCCGGCTCCCCCCCTCGCCTCACCCCGCCCGGCTCCCCCCCTCCCTTCCTCGCCTCGCTCCCCCCCTCCCTCCCTCCCTCGCCTCGCCCCGCCCGGCTCCCTCCCTCCCTCCCTAGCCTCACCCCGCCCGGCTCCCTCCCTCCCTCGCCTCACCCCGCCCGGCTCCCTCCCTCCCTAGCCTCACCCCGCCCGGCTCCCTCCCTCCCTCCCTCGCCTCACCCCGCCCGGCTAGAACCCGTAATAAATTGTTTCAACTCCCAGAAATCGTAACTAAAGAGTAAGCAAAGAACTAGCCAGTAAAAATACATGTTAATTCCGCCAAAAATACTTCTATTTGTGTTAAATCTAGTGAATGCGGCGCAGTTGTCAATGGTGAATACAGTGGTGGTGTTGAACTGCGCAGTTGTTGAGTTATGACCACCCGGCTCCCCCATGAGTGTGTTGGGCTTAGAAGCAAGAAATAAAAAATAAATAAAACGGTAATCTAACCCAATCTGGTCATTGTACTCACTTACTGGTTAATTATTACCTAAATACTGATGAACGGTTTACGCTCGTTACTCACTACCGGCTCATAGTTTAGGCTCGTTTGTCATGACTCATTTGGCGGTATATTTGACTAAAACATTAAGAAATTACTGGTTAGACGTTAGAGAGCCACTTAATATAATACTAATGTATTTGTTTAAGCTGCACAGTAGGTACCAGTGACCCTATGAACTGCAACAACCGGCCGTCAAGGTGTGGCCTTAAATCATCATTTATTACGCCATAATTAAGTATATTAAACACTACCCAAAAGAATAACCATTTCTCTTGGCCATTTGGACTGTAGGCAGTCGGGCAAAAAATGTACACGTATATAAAGGAGACTAGAGGAGCGGCGCTTACCTGGCTGTCAGCTGCAGTCAGTGAGTGGCGAGTGGTCGGCGAGGGAAGAGACGAAGGCGAGTTAGTCGAGGCCTTATATGTCAAGGTTCACAGTGACGTCACCAAGCTTCACTGTATCAATTTTTTGCTTCATTGAATCATCTTTTTGCTTCATTGAAGCATTTTTTTGCTTCATTGAAGCATTTGAAGCTTCGAACTTGTATATACGTTAAAATACGTAAAAACGTCAAATTTGTGGCCCGATTTAACTTTTCATTAACTTTAAGGGAATAATACAACAAAAACAGTGTCCCAGAAGGAAAAGAAAAGCAAAAACAAAGCAAAACGGCTCTGTGAGCGGCAGTTTTTGGAGTAACTATTATATTTAATCACAGAAAACGGAGCAGATATTTAATCACAGAAAACGGAGCAGGAGTAACTATTATATTTAATAACAAAATGGAGGGGTAACTATTATATTTAATCAGTGTTCAGTCGCAGCCAATATAATAAATATTGACCTCATTGATAATTTTTATAATTTTTCTATTAAATTTGTTTATATCTTGACAGTCTTGGTCTGTCCTTCACTGTCGCCAACAGTATTGAAGTAGTTGGGTTGGTTGGTGAACCATTAGCTCTGAGGGTGCAGTACCAGGCCGGTCTCAGTCAGGCCAAGTTATTCTATTTCATGTTTTCTTGGGCCTTTATATGTTAGGGGAGTCCCTCCATGACCCTTGTGTCACTAGAAGGATGATCCCCATCTTTTGTGTTTCCAGTTTTTATTGTGGGTTTTTATTATAGTTTTGGTAATATTGGATATTTTTGTTATTTCTCCTTTATTTCTGCATATATTTCTTTTTTATTTATTTATTTAGTTTATTTTGTATTTGCTAATTACTAGTTAAAATAAATAAAAATTCACCAATTGTTCACTCAATTATTTAAATAAATTTATAAGCATTTAATATTTAAGAGTGTGTCACTTTGTTAAGGGAAACTATGTTAAGTCTTGTTAAGTTTATTGTACTCTCCTCTTGGTCACAGATCGTCTTGTTACTTCACACTCTAGTGCCTCTTGAGTTATTCTAAAGGTATAAACTATATTTACTGTGTTATTACCGTACATATGGTGGTCCTCAGTCCACATTCCTGCCACTAGGGTCCAGGTACAGGGTGTATTAATATACCTTCTCAGTGGAAACTTTTCTTTTTTTACACACACTGTACTGTACGTCGCCGCTCTTCAGTGACTACATCACAACACATTCACGTAAATAGTTCTCAGTTAAATCAGTCTTTGTAAACAAGGAAATAAATAACTTTCTCCTATTATAACTGACTTGTAACTCACCCTGTTAAAGATACATTTATTAACATCAGTTGTAACATTAATGAGAGGCATCTGCACTGTACTATATTGTACTGTACTGCACTGTACTGTTCTCTACTGTACTGTACTGAACTGTACTATACTGTACTGTACATCAGTTGTAGCATTAATGAGGGACATCTGTACTGTACTGTACTGTACATCAGTTGTACCATTAATGAGGGACATCTGTACTGTACTGTACATAAGTTGTACCATTAATGAGGGACATCTGTACTGTACTGTACTGTACATCAGTTGTACCATTAATGAGGGACATCTGTACTGTACTGTACTATACTGTACATTAGTTGTAACATTAATGAGGGACATCTGTACTGTACTGTACTGTACTGTACATCAGTTGTACCATTAATGAGGGACATCTGTACTGTACTGTACTGTACTGTACATCAGTTGTACCATTAATGAGGGACATCTGTACTGTACATCAGTTGTAACATTAATGAGGGACATCTGTACTGTACTGTACATCAGTTGTAGCATTAATGAGGGACATCTGTACTGTTCTGTACTGTACTTCAGTTGCACCATTAATGAGGGACATCTGTACTGTACTGTACATCAGTTGTAGCATTAATGAGGGACATCTGTACTGTTCTGTACTGTACTTCAGTTGTACCATTAATGAGAGACATCTGTACTGTACTGTACTATACTGTACATCAGTTGTACCATTAATGAGGGACATCTGTACTGTACTGTACTATACTGTACATCAGTTGTAACATTAATGAGGGACATCTGTACTGTACTGTACATCAGTTGTACCATTAATGAGGGACATCTGTACTGTACTATACTGTACATCAGTTGTAACATTAATGAGGGACATCTGTACTGTACTGTACATCAGTTGTAGCATTAATGAGGGACATCTGTACTGTTCTGTACTGTACTTCAGTTGCACCATTAATGAGGGACATCTGTACTGTACTGTACTTCAGTTGTACCATTAATGAGGGACATCTGTACTGTTCTGTACTGTACTTCAGTTGTACCATTAATGAGAGACATCTGTACTGTTTTGTACTGTACTTTAGTTGTACCATTAATGAGGGACATCTGTACTGTTCTGTACTGTACTTCAGTTGTAGTATTAATGATGAACATCTGTACTGTACTGTACATCAGATGTACCATTAATAATGGCGTTACAGCTCCATTTATTTCTATAAATTGAAGGGTAAAGTCTACATATCTCCCTTAATATTGATGTAATTGATCTGAAATTCATTATGAGCAAAGAAACCTTAGCTTAAAGTGCCACTTTGTTCAATGTTCTTATGAATGCAGCAGATGATAGCTAACAGGCATTAGTCGATCCATAGTTTACCGTGATGAGGTGTATCAAGTGAAACAAGTATATGGAGCAAGTAACAACATCACTACATTATAAGATGCTGTAACTGATAGACTAAGGTTAGGATATAAGTACCTCTGGCAGTATGTTCCTCAAGCAGATGTGAACAACACTATATGAAGTGTGTGGCCAGACATATGGCCACACACTCTGGCAGTATGTCCCTCAGGCAGATGTGAACAACACTAAATGTGAAGTGTGTGGCCAGACATATGGCCACACACTCTGGCAGTATGTCCCTCAGGCAGATGTGAACAACACTAAATGTGAAGTGTGTGGCCAGACATATGGCCACACACTCTGGCAGTATGTCCCCCAGGCAGATGTGAACAACACTAAATGTGAAGTGTGTGGCCAGACATATGGCCACACACTCTGGCAGTATGTCCCTCAGGCAGATGTGAACAACACTAAATGTGAAGTGTGTGGCCAGACATATGGCCACACACTCTAAAACTAAATCCTTGACTGTGTGAAGATATAATCTGAATATTAACCCCCAAGTGCAGTACAGAACAGTACAGTATAATATGGATCAGTACAGTACAGTACAGAACAGATCAGTACAGTACAGTTGTCTCTCATAATGCTACAACTGACATAGAGTACAATATAGTACAGTACAGTATAATATGGATCAGTACAGTACAGAACAGATCAGTACAGTACAGTACAGTTGTCCCTCATAATGCTACAACTGACATACAGTACAATACAGTACAGTATAATATGGATCAGTACAGAACAGAACAGTAAAGTACAGTACAGTTGTCCCTCATAATGCTACAACTGACATACAGTACAATATAGTACAGTACAGTACAGTAATCCCTCATTAATACTACAACTGACATACAGTACAGTACTGTATAATATAGATCAGTACAGTACAGGGTTAAAGCTTCACATATAACAAAGTCAATGTTGAATCTTGGTCAAACACTAAAACAGTCACCAGGAAAGTGATCTGGACAATAAATACTGACTCCAGTTTACTGTATACACAATGTAATAAACTAGTGACCCAAATTTATATAAAATACTCGTCTCTATGAGTTATTGGCAGTCACCTTCAACCCTTGCCATCATGTTATTTAATAATATTCTATCTAGACTCATTCCCAGCAATAATTACGGTCATAAAACAGTAAATTATCATCAATATTACCTTGGCTCCTCCCCGGGCGTCGTCCAGACCAATCTAACATTTGGCTCTCAACTCAAAATATAAACCAGCCATGGAATCTTCTGCTCATTAGATTCCATAAATACAAAAACCTATTATTTTAATGATTCTTTACTCGTAATGAATTTTAGGGCAATTACAGCAATATTAATTCAAGATATCCACATACAGTATCTGAAGACCAGCCATTACTGTACACATGTTCTACAATATTGGGGTTGTAATAAAATATTCAGCAATAGTTTAAATACTTATATGTCATTCTGTAAGATATTAATGTTTGTGGCACATCATGGCCAAACATAAAGTGTATACAGGCAGTCCGTGAGTTACGACAGTCCGACTTACCATCACCCGCACTTATGAACGGGATCACATTCACTGCAATTTTTTTTAATTAAAATCCCAATTTTTTCATAATTTAACATTATATATAGTTTAACATCACTTTATTTACATTATTTTTTTATATATGGGATATTATTGTTGTTTTGTATGGGCTTTAACCTAACCTAAACTATGGGTCCAGGACCTTATCCCTGTTGTAAGTTGGGGACAGCCTGTATTAACATAAAACTCTATATTAATGTCCACAAAATTAATTCCATTCTTGTAGCAATCATTTTTTAAAAACCATTGTTAGATAAACACAAGCCAGTACTATTAGGAAAAGTTGTATATAAGAACAGCAAATATCTAAATACTATATGCTAATTTCAACGTCTTCTGCTTGACATGATTTAAAAACAAATTTTAACCCAGAGTTTGACATTTCAGCATTGGCTACTTTAAGAAAATGACTGCCCAAGGATGAATTTATATATAACCAAGAAGAGTTACCTAACTAAGGTACAAGATGCTAACTGAACAATATATTAAACATGATATTATATACAGTTAAGAGGTGTTAAAGTTCATCTGCCCCATAACACCAGGTACTATATATGAACCCTAACCATTATTTACCAGACAATGGTACCATATATCTGTAAGTGATGAAATAATATATTTAAAACATGAATCAAAACTACCAACCAAATTAGTTGAGATAAAATATCAAAATATCTCGTCAGTTGAGCAAAACTTATCAAATATTTACGTACAATTTCAACAGAGATTGAAGAGTTTCCGTGAGATAATGACAACACCTTGACTATAACAAATGGTCTACCACCACTGTACTACTACACCAAGATGATTTACTACCCGTGTTAATGTACGTACTTGTGATAAAACTTACGTCACGTGTAAATAAAGACAGACGTACACAGTTGACACAACTACTGATGCACAAATTATAGTAAATGAAAGTTCATCAATGTTCAACACAACTTATCCAGTGAAGATGAAATTTTAAGCACATAGATGATAAGTTTAACCTTTGCTTACTACTGTACTGTAAACATCATTATTATTATGAGTGATATTTAACCAACACCAAATGTCTACACTAATGCCATGGTAGAAGAAATTTACATCATAAGAGCAGATAATTTTAACTTGTGCTTAATATCTATAAAAGTGGCATTTGTCACTTGTCTTTATTTCTGGTACATTCATAGAGTTTGTTCAAGTGGTTTTATATTGATGTATATCACTATTTTCAAGTTTATGTGTCACATTTACTTTCAGTTAAAGTCATTCAAACATTTATTGAATTCAGTTCTTTTCATGCACAAGTTTATGACGTTTGAGATTACTCTTCTGGGAGAAACATTTCCCACATTCTTCACATCTAAAATCCTTCACACCAGTGTGTACAAAAATGTGTTTATTGAGATTACCCTTCTCGACAAAACATTTCCCACATTCCTCACATTTAAAGTTCTTTATACCATTGTGTCCAAGAATGTGTCTCTTGAGAGTACACTTCAAGGAGAAACATTTCCCACATTCCGCACATTCAAACTCCTTTATACCATTGTGTACAAGAATGTGTTTCTTGAGAGTACCCTTCTTGGAGAAACATTTCCCACATTCCGCACATTCAAACTCCTTTATACCACTGTGTCCAAGAATGTGTCTCTTGAGAGTACCCTTCTTGGAGAAACATTTCCCACATTCCGCACATTCAAACTCCTTTATACCATTGTGTACAAGAATGTGTGTCTTGAGAGCACTCTTCTGGGAGAAACATTCCCCACATTCCTCACATTCAAACTCCTTCACACCATTGTGTCCTAGAATGTGTCTCTTGAGATTACTCTTACTTGCAAAACATTTCCCACATTCCTCACATTTGAACTCCTTTATACAATTGTGTACAAGAATGTGTCTTTTGAGATGACTCTTCAAGGAGAAACATTCCCCACATTCCTCACATTCGAACTCCTTCACACCATTGTGTCCTAGAATGTGTGTCTTGAGATTACTTTTGTGGGAGAAACATTTCCCACATTCCTCACATTTAAAGTTCTTTATACCATTGTGTACAAGAATGTGTGTCTTGAGAGCACTCTTCTGGGAGAAACATTCCCCACATTCCTCACATTCAAACTCCTTCACACCATTGTGTCCTAGAATGTGTCTCTTGAGATTACTCTTACTTGCAAAACATTTCCCACATTCCTCACATTCGAACTCCTTCACACCATTGTGTCCTAGAATGTGTGTCTTGAGATTACCTTTGTGGGAGAAACATTTCCCACATTCCTCACATTCAAACTCCTTCACACCATTGTGTCCTAGAATGTGTGTCTTGAGATTACCTTTCTGGGAGAAACATTTCCCACACTCCTCACATTTGAACTCCTTCACTCCATTGTGTTCAAGAATGTGTCTATTGAGAGTACCCTTCTGGGAGAAACATTGCCCACATTCCACACATTTAAATTCCTTCACAAAATCGTGTCCAAGAATGTGTCTCTTGAGAGAACTCTTCCTGGAGAAACATTTCCCACATTCCTCACAGGAGATCTTTTTAACTTTGCTTGACATTGTGAACTTCTTAGTTACACTTGGTCTTGAGATGTGAAATCACAGTATCTGAAACAAAATATTTTGCCTTAGATAATATTCTTATAAAAGTACAATTTATAAATGAAAACTACAAGTGACTAAATCAATTTAAGTAAAATAATAGTAAAAATAAATTAAAAATATAAAATAAAAAGGTTATATTAATCTACACCGCAAAGATGACGGAAAACCAGCTTTTTGAAGTGAGACAGATTGTATGAGTATGGAAACACAGAAGAAGGCAGAGCATTCAACAGTGAGGAAAGAAGGAGGTACTATAATGGGTTATTATAGTGTGACCCGCATCAACACAGACACAGTTTGGCTGTGTGAGTAAAGAAGGATGTACTATAACAGGTTATTATAATGTGACCCACATCCACACAGACACAGTTTGGCTGTGTGAGTAAAGAAGGATGTACTATAACAGGTTATTATAATGTGACCCACATCCACACAGACACAGTTTGGCTGTGTGAGTAAAGAAGGATGTACTATAACAGGTTATTATAGTGTGACCCACATCCACACAGACACAGTTTGGCTGTGTGAGTAAAGAAGGATGTACTATAACAGGTTATTATAATGTGACCCACATCCACACAGACACAGTTTGGCTGTGTGAGTAAAGAAGGATGTACTATAACAGGTTATTATACTGTGACCCACATCCACACAGACACAGTTTGGCTGTGTGAGTAAAGAAGGATGTACTATAACAGGTTATTATAGTGTGACCCACATCCACACAGACACAGTTTGGCTGTGTGAGTAAAGAAGGATGTACTATAACAGGTTATTATACTGTGACCCACATCCACACAGACACAGTTTGGCTGTGTGAGTAAAGAAGGATGTACTATTACCTTAACACAGCCATACATAATGTTAACTTACCAGGAGGGAGGGAGGAAGGCCCACAAATTAACATTTACTAACAATAATAAACCAGACGGCCACGTTAGTTGTACTGAGTCTTAGTTATTACCTTAACACAGCCATACATAATGTTAACTTACCAGGAGGGAGGGAGGAAGGCCCACAAATTAACATTTACTAACAATAGTAAACCAGACGGCCACGTTAGTTGTACTGTGTCTTAGTTATTACCTTAACACAGCCATACATAATGTTAACTTACCAGGAGGGAGGGAGGAAGGCCCACAAATTAACATTTACTAACAATAATAAACCAGACGGCCACGTTAGTTGTACCGTGTCTTAGTTATTTAAGGGAAAGGAAGAAGAGAAATTAAAGAATATCACTATCAGAAAAGAGGATGTTCTTAAGAAGATAAATAAACTAAAGAAAACAAAATCCCCAGGGCCGGATGAAATTTTCCCTCGAGTCTTGAAAGAGTGTAGGGAACAGATTAGCGGACCCCTCGTAAACTTATTTACAAAATCATTAGACACTGGAGTTGTGCCAGACTTGTGGAAACAGGCAAATGTATTACCCATGTTCAAAAAGGGAGACAGAGCATCAGTGTCAAATTACCGGCCGATTAGTTTGACGTCAGTAGTGGGGAAATTTCTTGAATCAATTATAGCAGATAGCATCGATCGCATCTAGAGAAAAGCAAATTAATCTACGACTCTCAACATGGGTTTACAAAGAAAAATCTTGCCTAACAAATCTGCTAACGTTTTTTAGGAAAGTCTTCGAGGTAGTAGATAATGACGAAAATTACGATGTTATTAACTTACTTTAGCAAAGCATTTGACAGAGTACCGCATCAGAGGCTTCTGAAAAAAATTAAGGCTCATGGTATCGAGGGGAAAGTTTTAAATTGGATAAAATCATGGCTCACCGATAGAACGCAGAGGGTCAGCGTAGATGGTGTTAAATCTGAGTGGGGCCGTGTAACCAGTGGGGTTCCCCAGGGGTCAGTACTGGGCCCACTCTTGTTCATAATCTACATAAACGATCTAGATACTGGGATCAGCAGTGACATAAGCAAGTTTGCGAATGACAACAAAATAGGGCGACAAATTAATTCAGGGCAGGATGCAAATGTATTACAGGAGGATCTAAATAAACTGCAGGGGTGGTCTGAAAAATGGCAAATGAAATTCAACACCAGCAAGTGCAGCGTACTTAATATTGGAAGAACAAATACTTATAATGTATACAGCCTTAACAACATCAATCTAGAGAAGTCGACTTGTGAAAGAGACCTAGGGGTACTTGTAAGCCCGGACCTACGGCCTAGAAAACAGTGCGTTAATATTCGAAATAAGGCAAACAGAGTATTGGGTTATATATCTAGAAGTGTAAGTAACAAGAGTGCAGAGGTCTTATTGCAACTATATCATGCACTAGTCAGGCCGCACCTCGATTATGTGGTTCAGTTCTGGTGCCCCTATTATAGAATGGATATAAATTCACTAGAGTCGGTGCAGCGAAGAATGACGAAAATGATTCCGGGACTTAGAAACCTTCCATATCAGGATAGGTTAAAGAAACTTAACTTGCATTCCCTAGAAAGACGAAGAGTGCGGGGAGATTTGATAGAAGTATTTAAGTGGGTGAAAGGAATCAATAAAGGGGATATAGATAAAGTTCTTATAATATCCGAGCAGGATAGGACTCGGAGCAACGGATTTAAGTTGGATAAGTTTAGGTTTAGGAGGGAGATAGGAAGAAACTGGTTCACAAATAGGGTGGTGGACGAGTGGAACAAGCTTAGCAACTTTGTAGTAAGTGCTGGAACGCTGGAAAGGTTCAAAAGGAGGCTGGATAGATTCATGGATGATAGATAGTGGTAGTAACTCTCGACAGGAGCTGCCATGCACAGACCAACCGGCCTATTGCAGACTCCTTATGCTTTTAACACAGCCATACATAATGTTAACTCACCAGGAGGGAGGGAGGAAGGACATTACTCACAATAATACACCAGACGGCCACGTTAGTTGTTGTTGACCTGCTTCAACTTGTTCGATTCTCTCTCTCATCTTTCATTAATTACAACTTTTATTTATTATTACTGTACTAAATGTATTGTAATAATAAATAATACATAACAAATACATTATGTTTTAATTATGATGGTAGTTATTGAATGAATCCCCCTAATATTAATACATTATTGTTAAATAACTTAAGTCAGCGACTAGAGAACCGAAATATTTACACGATTTACGAATTAAAGAAAATCTATTTAAACAATAAACTTTTGTGTTTAACAATTAAAGTTCATTTATTATTTTATTAATATTTAACACTATATATAAGTTTATAACGCCATAATAAACTCGCTATTTTAACTATTTATAATATTATTAACGGTAACTATTAGTCTGAAACTACATAATTATTCAGCAATAATTATAGATAAATAATTAAGTATATATTGTTAATAATGATTAAATACTAATTATATTATTATTGATTAAGTCCTTCTTGAATGATGAGTACCACACAATTATGCCCTGGGTGTGGCTATGAAGAGGTGTGGCTATGAGTACAGAGGTGTGGCTATGAAGAGGTGTGGCTATGAGTACAGAGGTGTGGCTATGAATACAGAGGTGTGGCTATGAATACAGAGGTGTGGCTATGAATACAGAGGCGTGGCTATGAGTACAGAGGTGTGGCTATGAATACAGAGGTGTGGCTATGAATACAGAGGTGTGGCTATGAAGAGGTGTGGCTATGAGTACAGAGGTGTGGCTATGAATACAGAGGTGTGGCTATGAATACAGAGGTGTGGCTATGAATACAGAGGTGTGGCTATGAATACAGAGGTGTGGCTATGAAGAGGCGTGGCTATGAGTACAGAGGTGTGGCTATGAATACAGAGGTGTGGCTATGAATACAGAGGTGTGGCTATGAATACAGAGGCGTGGCTATGAAGAGGTGTGGCTATGAGTACAGAGGTGTGGCTATGAATACAGAGGTGTGGCTATGAATACAGAGGTGTGGCTATGAGTACAGAGGTGTGGCTATGAAGAGGTGTGGCTATGAGTACAGAGGTGTGGCTATGAATACAGAGGTGTGGCTATGAGTACAGAGGCGTGGCTATGAAAACAGAGGGGCCTGGCTATGAAAACAGAGGGGCGTGGCTATGAATACAGAGGCGTGGCTATGAATACAGAGGCGTGGCTATGAATACAGAGGCGTGCAAGGTATATAAATTGGTCTCACGAAGTCTATGACATGTCCTCAGTGACCGCTTAGGCTCCGAGAAGGGAAGACGTGCGTCGCTACAGAAAAGCTTATTGAGAGAAAAGAAGTTTGTTAACAGAAAAGCTTAAAAATGGGCAATAAAGTGGCAGCCTTCTCAGAGGAGCAGCTAAATGAATACCAAGTGTGTGGATTTAACGTAAATTAACCCAACCTAACCCCACCAGGTAGCTTTAGGTGAAATAAGCCATGTTTCCTAATCGTCTCCTTAAACTTTCAAACTTACTATACAATATATATATATGTAACTGTAGAGCTTCATATACTTTTTATACACGTTGACGAAAATATATATATTTTTTCAGGCCTGTACTTTTTTGACGAGGAAAAATATATTGAGGTAAGTTGCTTTAATTAACTGTTATACATACATACATACATACTTACATAGGCAGATAAACAGATAGATAAATTTAGATAGACAGACAGACAGGCAACAAAAACAATAACTAATCCCAATAATAACTTTACGCCAGGCTAAGGTTCGCCCGTCTTTTACAGAGCTGAGCGTCTGTTTCGACAAATTAGCAATGATCGATGGCCGGAAGTTGTGACCAGAGAATGTGCTTCGTCCTTCTCTGTTCCTTATTCTTCCCTTGATTCTCTCACTGAGCTTAAGGTGAGTGAGAGAGAGAGAGAGAGAGAGAGAGAGGTGTGTGTGTGTGTTTTTTGGTGGGTAGTGGTAGTGGTGGTGGTAGTAGTAACCCACTAACCCACACTATTAACCCACACAGGAGAACCCATTCCGAAGACGTGTGTGTCAGATCTTCAGCACGGACGGCTCGGCTTCCCTGACTTTCGACCAGTTCCTAGAGATGTTTTCGGTCTTCAGTGAACACGCCCCCAGGGACATTAAGGCCATCTACGCCTTTAGACTCTACGGTAAGGGCCATTTATGCCTCTAGGAAGTACAATACGGGCCATCCATGCCTTTACTACGGTAAGGGCCATTTATACCCGTAGAAAGTATAATATTGGCCATTTATGCCTCTATGAAGTATAATATCGGCCATTTATGCCTCTAGGAAGTATAATATCGGCCATTTATGCCTCTAGGAAGTATAATATTGGCCATTTATGCCTCTAGGAAGTGTAATATTGACCATTTATGCCTCTAGGAAGTATATCGGCCATTTATGCCTCTAGGAAGTATAATATTGGCCATTCATGCCTCTAGGAAGTATAATGCTGGTCATATATGCCTTTTAAGTTCATTTACCCCTAATAATTCTTTACCTCCACTTATATCCACTACATAAGTAACATCAACTTATATTTACTTAAAGATTTCGACAGCGATGGCTACTTAAGTGACCAAGATTTACTCCAGACTGTGAAACACTTAACACTCGACCTGTTAAACCCAGACGAGTATTCTACCATTGTCGCCAAGGTCAGTATCTTCCTGACACACCCTGATACTTCCTGATATCCCCCTGACACCTTCTGATACTTCCTGATATCCCCTGACACCACCTGACTTCCTAACAGCCTCTGAAACACCAAATTAATGACATTATGAAGAAATTTACAATATTTTATCAGACGTACACTTAAATCTCTAGTCCTCCCTCCCCCCCCCCCCCCAAAAAAAAAAAACCAATTGATAATTTTAACAATTTTTAACGTACATAAATATTAACTTTATTATCCTCTTAGGTTCTGGAGGAAGCAGACGTTGATTGTGATGGAAGAATTTCACAGTCAGAATTTATCCATGTCATTCTCAAGAGCCCAGACTTCGTTCCTAATTTCCATATCAGGATTTAAAGTCGGATTGCAATGACGACACGTTGTTTTTATTATTATTATTACGTATTATTATCTATCATCATTCTTCTCTATAACAAACAAACACAAAACTCATGTTACTTGAGTAATTGGTTAGCGTGTTGAGTTTGGGCGCGGCCTTCCATTACCCATATGAACTACTGTACATTACCCACGCAATCCTGCCGTCATGACATAATTACGGTGTTTTGTGTTTGAGTTTAAATAATTATTATATACTAAATCCAATTGATTATTTCATTAGATTCGTAACACAATTTTTATAATTATTTTATTTCAATTTTATAGATGTGGTTAAATTAATGTAGTGAAAAGTATTGATTATTGTATTAAATAAAGTAGTAATCAAAATATTATTGTATTATTTATCATTTTAAATTATACACTGATGTTTAAATAGTGTATAATTGTCGTAATAGGTGATGTGAAAAGGTATGTAACAATGTAAACAACCTGAAAATCCCTCGGTTGTCATGGTAACGTGTAAACAACTCACGGTCGTCATGGTAACGTGTAAACAACTTTCCCTGGAGATGGAAGACAACTCGTTCTTTCATATAGCATAACAACGATGGCGCCCAAAGGAAAGAAAGGGGGAAAGAAGAAAGGAGGGAAGAAGAGAGATAAGAAAGAAGATGAAGAGGAAGGAAAAGGAAAAGAAGCCATTTCAGAGTTAGATAAACATTATTATCTCAATCAAATACAGGTAAGGTATTTCATTATTTCTGCCTCTCTCTCAATTTATCCATCTACCTACCCACCCACCTATCCATTTACCTTACCAACTACCCTCTTGTCTAACTATCCAATTATCCGTCTTATCTAACCATCCATCCAGGCACTAGAGGTTAAAATCAAACGTTCAACAACTAAATGTGAACAACTGGACGAAGCTGAACAACACGCAAGGGCCCAGTACGACAAGTTACACGCCCATAAGACGGATATCATCAATTTCCTTAAAGACAGGTGAGTCACTGGCGATCCTGTGTGCTTGTGCTGGCGTTGAGAGATTTATTTGGTGGTTGTATATGTGGGGTGGGTAGGTTTACTGGTGATCGCGAGTGCCTGTGCTGGCGATAGTTGTGTATTCAGTTAAATTAGCATAACCAAACTCAGCCCATCTTAACCTAACCTGACCTTTCAGCCTAAACTAACCCAGCCTACACTAACCTTTCAGACTACACTAACCTTTCAGCCTACACTAACCTTTCAGCCTAAACTAACCTTTCAGCCTACACTAACCCAGCCTAAACTAACCTTTCAGACTACACTAACCCAGCCTAAACTAACCTTTCAGCCTACACTAACCCAGCCTAAACTAACCTTTCAGACTACACTAACCCAGCCTACACTAACCTTTCAGCCTACACTAACCCAGCCTAAACTAACCTTTCAGCCTACACTAACCCAGCCTACACTAACCTTTCAGCCTAAACTAACCTTTCAGCCTAAACTAACCTTTCATACTACACTAACCTTTCAGCCTAAACTAACCTTTCAGATTATCAAATAAGAGCGACGAGGTGGAGGAATTGAGAAGTCGACTGTCTGGTCTAGTGAAAGCTAAACGCGCAGAGCAACAGGAATATGAGGCGAGTGAGACAATGTACCTTTAACTTAACTGTAATAACTGTACCTTTAACCACAATAACTGTACCTTTAACTGTACCATTAACCACAGGAAAGGCTCTCGACTCTGGCCAAAGAAGCCGAAAACACCAGACTTGACCTCAACGACAAGATTATAGCATTAACCAGGAAATTGGAGAGTTTGGAGGAGTTTAGGCAACACAAGGAGGAATTGGAGGCCAAGCTTTGTAACTTGGAGGAGGAGCTAGTGAAGAACAACGAGAAGCATCAGGAAAAGGTGAGAGAGAGAGAGCAGATGAATAACAAAAACATTCATAAAAAGACGAAAAACAAAAATCTTCGACTATTTACAAACACAACCGTGACCCTAAATAACCTTATCCACTAGTTAACCCCTCCTCTTTGCCCCCTATTAAGGTTAGTTTCCTGGAGAAGGCGTCATTGGTGGAGGCAGCAGCTCTGAGGGCCGAACTGGAGGCTCGAATCACCCGGATCACCGAGGATTTACGTCGAGCTGCGCAGACCGAGGTTCATTCGACCACCCGACGCGCACTTCACGAGAATGAAGCCCTGACGAAACAGCTTGATGTGTTTAGGGAAAAAATTAGCGCCTTCAGAGCTGAGAATCAACAACTTAGGGATTCTTTATCAGATTCTCAGGTAAGGGATCATGTAAGACCCTAATTTAAGGGATTTTTAGGCCTATTTTAAGAACAGGGCTTAGACTCTACCTACACTAACACCTAACAACGAAAAAAAGAGATTAAGAGAAAAGATTAATCTATCCTTTATGACTAAAAACATCAGAACAATAACTATCCTCTCTTTCCTTCAGGTAAGAGAGGGCCTTCTTCAGGATACCGTCACCAGCGTTACAGCCAGAGGTGAACAGCGTGCCCGGCTTCTACAGACAGTGACGGAAAGAGCGGAGCAACACAGCCATATATGGGTCGACTATGATCGCTTGGTACGAGAAAATAATCAACTGAGGCGCGATTTGCAGGCGAGTTGGTGGTTATTTGGAAGAGGTGGTAGTGTTTTATGGTGTTTTAATGTGTCTTGTGATGTACTATGGTGTTTTAATGTTTTTATTTATATTTTTTAGCATTTAAATCCCTTGATATAACCTTAGTCTTTGAGCAATGTTTGGAATCTTTAAAATCCCCGATGTGATCAACCGTTCCTAATAAATCAGATATAATCCTTCTAACAAAAATCCCCAGGTCATGCAAGGTCAACTGGACGCGTCAACCCAGGCATCGTGTGACCTCCGCGAAAAGGCCGCTGAAAAGGACGCCGCTCTGGAGGTCACGACGTCTCATCTAAAACAACAAGACGCGGCTCGGAAAATGCTGCATAATACTGTCAAGCTGTCATTGTCTCTCCTCCATCATGCTGCCTTTATGGTCAGTACTGTATGTCTGCCTGTCACCTATGGGGTTAGGTTGTTTGGATTTGGTTAAGTTAGTGTTAAATTGGGTTAGATTAGGGCAAGTTAAGAGGTTAAATTAACAACCAAATCTAATTACCACATTGATATTTCTTTAACCAAATTAACAACCCTTTCACCTCATAACCACCTCAAGTAAATAATATGACCTGACATGACCTTAAATAACGTTTCACCTTAAGTAAATACTAAGACCTCAAATGACCCAACTTGACCTTTGACCTACAGGATGATGATGAGGCAGATGGTGATCACTTAGCTGGCACCCTCGAACAACTGGTCAGTCTCTTATCCTCAGCCGAGAGTTCCCAGACGATATCCTACACACCTCCTACCACCCAGAGTGCGGCCGTGACTTCTGACTCCCCGCCACACCATGCCCAGGAAGAGGTCACAGAGAATCCCGGTCAGGTCAAGTATCGTGCCGGTGACCTAGGGTTGTTGCCCCGTCCTCATCGGAAAGCAAAGACTCAATCTGCAGTTACTGATTGACCTAACTTAACCTGATCTAACCTAACTAAATCTGGACTAATTTAACACTAACCTAACCAACTGACTTGTTTCCATGTTATGCAAAAACTCCCACGAGTCTACTAAAAGATTCCCACATCTATGCCGAGAATTCCCACAGATTTCCCCCAAATTGCAAAAAAAAAATCCACAACTTTGTCCATAATTCCCACAACTTGGGCAAAATTCACACATCCAATATATAACAGTTGAGTTATTATATATAGTTATAATACAATATAGACCTATAATATACCAGATATATAATTATAATTTATATAAACTAGTTGTACTAACTCTCCATATATAAAGACTACGATAAAATTTTAAAGAATATTATAACATTTCGGATTATAGAATTGTTATACTGTATGTTTAATTCAGTGATATAAAATAAACATTTGATATATAATTACCGATGTGCATATTTATATAGTTCAGTAGATCGAAGTTCCACATACTGTATAATGGACCCTTGATATAATACTTTCATCTCTATACAGTCCATTATATACATTCCACATATAATGGATTTTCATCTCCATTAACCCATTAAATATCCTTCACTTCACAAACAAAATGTAAACACTCACATTTTAATACGTCAACCCATAAATAATTTCTCGCCTCCATAAACGTAAACTAAATAACAGCAGTAAATCATTCCATTATGTCCTTACCCCTATCCCAGATGATACAATATGTCCATTAATACCCTAAAAACAGTATACTCTCTTAAATTTATAAACACCCAATATAATACTTCGAGATAGCTCAGGTTCTCAATCATCTTCACCATATTAGTTGTATTTTTTTTTAATTGACTGTGTTCTAGCTAAATAAACTGTTTCAATATCAATACCTATTCCATCAATTTCTACTTCTACCTACTGTATTCTCTACAATTTGATCTACGTTTAACTATTGTATCATCAACTTCTCGGTTAACATTAGGTTGAATGAATTTTACCAAGTTCAATTCAAACACCAAATACTGAACAGGTATTTCAACCAGGCTACTTCACCTAATACAACTAATTAAGCTTACCAAATACACCTACAAAAGCTTGAATGCTGGTAGATAAACCCCTCCTACAGCTTGACGAGACAGAACACAGCTTAAAACGTGATGCTTGACTAATGCTCGAACATAAAAAGCTTGACTAATGCTTGTTGACGGGACAGAACAAGCTTAGGTAGCGGATAATGGTTACGAGCGTTGAATAACCTCTGCAGTGCAACTTTGACCTGAAATATAAGCTTATCTTCACTATGTGGTTTAGAGAATGACACTCAACTATGGTCCAAAAGTTAAATTATTTTCAAATTAACTATGGTAATAACTCTTCCATAAATATAATCATTTCTTTTTCCTCTCATCATTCTTCAACCAGAGTATTCCTCAATTTCAATTCTCTATCTTAAAATCAAATTATGTTAAAAAGTTACAATTCAACTTTGACTCCACAGCAAAATTTTTTATATAACCCCAAATGGTCAAAAGAAAGGTACCACATACAGATTAGGCACCCCAGCTAATTTAACCCGACTCAACACCCTAATGCTACCTAGGGATTTAGGGTGTCTAAACATCAGGTGAAATAAACTTGGGTGTCTAATCTACACAAACTACTCTAAAATATATACGGTATTAATCAAACAATATATATTTTTTCATTTATTTATTGAGTCAAAAGTAACGACATACTTACCAAACGGACACATTTCCTCTTGAATAAATTCTTCGTCTTGATAAAAAAAAAAAAAATTCACATAACTATGAATGGAATCTATGTATAATGACATGATACATAGAATACATAATGAATACAGCCACGTGTCATTATGTATATACCAAGAGACTCATTAGACAAAAATAACATTGGAAAATTCTCATCAAAAGGCTGGTTTTTTTTTGTAAATTCTATCTCAATTCTCATCATATCCCGAGTGACTTCTGACGGGAGTTGTTTAAATAATAATAATAATAATAATCATCATTTGACTTGCTATAAATCGTTCTACAATCACATTTATAACCTGTAATCCTCCTTCCTACTACACAACCACAACCTGTAAGAAATACATTCTCAAATTAATTCGTATAAACTAATCCACCATTGTCGCCTACTCCAGCAAACTAGACGCTGGGATTAACCTGACATTCCCCAGATCACACAGAGGACGTCCGACGACAAGCCAACGCCCATAACTGGCCATTTGTCCACCTGAGAGTTTTATTAATGGCCACACTTCAATATACAATTCCACAGCCGTCAACCCCCATAAAATATTCTCTGAAAAATCACACAAATGAGGAAATTGTTTATATATTGCGTAAAATTCGGCTAAATACAATGGACCCCCCCCTCGTTGGCTAGACTGACACTTGGTTAATGAGATACGAAGTCTGGTAAATAATCCAGCCCTGTAAAAGACCCATGTGGTGTTACAGACGTTGACAGAATCGAAATATAATAAAACGCAATGGGCGAGATTAAACCACCCAATCAGCATAAAGAAGAGGAAATGAATGCTGTACAATACATAAAGGAACATTAAGTTAACACTGCGATGCACTCCCTGTAAAAGAAGTAATTAATTAAGCTCAGAAACCCAATACCTGAATCAATATATATATATATACAGCGAAGCCTCCTTATAATGAACACCGATCTAACCTCATCAGTGTCCGTTATAAGGAGGTTTTAATATATAACGGACTACCCTCTCCTTGTGTAGTCTGCCATGTACTATTTTTCATATATAACAGACCACATAACATCTGGTCCATTATATACACACACGATACTGTACCATATTATATCAACACATAAATATATAGTATGATCCAGTAGGCTTTATATATTACTTCAAATAGCTCTAAATATTATCAAAGTTAATAAAAGAGTCACCTTTTCAGTAATCATCAACGCCTCGACGTCGGAGCTCTGTATAAATACTCGGCCAACGTGTCATTGACCCGCTGACCCAGGAAGAGAGACAACCCCAAGGGAAAAAATAAAAACTAAAAATGATAAAATTAACTAAACGGTTCCTAAGTAATTAATGCAACTGGTGGTTAGCGGGGAAACGACGCGGTTGGGCAATAGAATACAGAGCTCCGAGCCATGGGGGCCTATAGTCTTGGATGATGCATAGGATGGAGTTTTTACTGCACATAAAAAATAAATAAATAAATGAATAAAATAATTAGCCCCATGAACTCCCCTCCCCCTTCACTATGACTGATACGCTAACATGACCTGCACGTAGGTAGCCAATACAAGCCGCCGCCCAACACCCGGCCCCCCACCCCCCCCCTTCTTAGCGTTGCAAGGGTCGCCACAGCTGCAGCAAGTCACCATAGCAAGGTGACCGCACGCAGTTGCACAGTCGCATCCCAGGGCACCAGAGAGTCAACAGTCAGGAGAACAAGACAATTCAGTAGTTTCGGTAGTTAAGTGTGTGTGTTTAACTCGACAACATTACCTAACTAAGCCCAGACGCAATAGTTCTCGTGTTTAAGGTAGACTAAAAGCGATGTCTGGGCTCACGGTGATCCCTAATTGGGCCGTTTGATAGTCCGCTTTAATCTCAGGTTGTTTGGACTCCCTGTGGAGGTGTGAGGCCGAGACGATAAGGATTTTAACAGGATGGAGGAGGCAGGGAGGTCTTGTTTGAGAGAAGTAAGGGGGGAGGAGGGGCAAGGTGTGTGTTGTAACGAGGTGGAGGAGACTGGTGAGGGATGAGGAGCTGAGTTAATGATGAGGGAGGTGAGGATGTGTGAGAGACAGTACGAGGGGGGGGGGAGTAAGCATGTGTGGTGTGTGAGAGTGAGAGAGAGAAGAATGGTGCCCTGCGAGTGAGTACTGCGGCCCCCCCGTCGGCTGCATGCCTGCCTGACTGACTGGCTCTGCCTCGGCTCCATTACACCGCACTACAGCAACACTCCACAGCAACACAACAGCAACAACTGCCACGCCCTGTGCGCGTAGAAATACACATCAGCACATGGCCACTACAGTACAAAATACACATTACTTCTCACTCTTACCGAACCTTAGGAATAGTAAAGTACTTTTTTGTGACCTTTCATGTCCATTTTATTTCCTAAGCATACAAAGTTAATGCACAATGACTAAGTGTAATTCTGACAAAAAACTTCATTTGGAAAGCTTAATATATATGAGACAATGTTGGTATAGAAGCTCCTAACATTACTGCCAACACACTTAGAACTACCTTGTCTGCATTCAACCATTTAACATTAGCCACAAAACACAGAGGTGATGGTGATAATGACCGAGGTTACCGCTACGCATTACCACCGCCCCGGTCGTTAACGGAACAAAAGTATACGCGGTGATAATGGACTTTCCACCACCTCGTGTTCTTGATAAGTGTAAAATTAAGAGAAAATTAACCAAAAAAATATCTTAAAAATCCAATTATTCACTTTAATCTATTCTAAGGTAAACCAAAACTCTGGTGAAACATATGTGAGTGTGTGAGGGTGGGTGTGGGTAGGTGTGTGTGAGGGTGTGTGTGGGTAGGTGTGTGGGTGTGGGTAGGTGTGTGTGAGGGTGTGTGTGGGTAGGTGTGTGGGTAGGTGTGTGGGTAGGTGTGTGGGTAGGTGTGTGGGTGTGGGTAGGTGTGTGTGAGGGTGTGTGGGTAGGTGTGTGGGTGTGTGGGTAGGTGTGTGGGTGTGTAATAGACAGTACACAACTAATGAGCAAAGGTGGGCCAACAGGTTGAAATATATACAGATAATAATAAAATAACTGCTTCAATATCCTTTGCTCCAATCAGAGTTAAGGAGAAAAGACAACAATCGTCATCGTAGGCTCGACATGGGCTTGTCAGAGTGAAAGAGAAATAAAAATAAATGTCCAATTGTTAATCTTCAAATGTTGGAAGAATGTTAAGGTTGAGTAGGATCCGTTCTTAATTTTATTGTCGCACGGGGCCCGATACGACGCAGCCTGCGAGGAAAGACGATAGCGGTCCCGGCAAATAAACGGACGTCACACTAGCGGCACCTACAGTGGTCTAGGCCGCAGTATACGCGATAGACGGACCAAGTCCCGTTAGCTTTACGTTACGGCTATCGTCTACGAGGCGGATAAATCTTTCCCGGTGGTTCATTCGCGGGCTGAGACGTATGGGACTGAGGCGCAGGTTAAGTAAGAGCGGACGATCCTGGTCGACACAAAACGGCCAAAAATTATATAGAAACAATTCAAAAGTGGAAATTAAACTGTATAATTAACTGAAAATTACCAAAGGTCTTTAAAACGTGGAACCCAATTAGACGTTAAACCTGCTTAAGATAAATTAACATCCGAAAGTCCAAATAAACCTTCGAAAGTCCAAAATAAACCTTTGAAAGTCCAAAATAAACCTTCGAAAGTCCATATAAACCTCGAAAGTCTAGTTCAATCCTTGTTGTCTAAACTGCAAGTCCAAACCACTCTTACATCTTAACTAGACTAAAAAAAAAGAAGAATGAATAGAAAGAAAATTGCATCTAGAAACCTTTATAAAAATCAAATAAAAAAAAAAAATCAAATTATAATATAGTATCCAGACATATGCTGAGAAGTTTTGACAAATTAAACTATTATTATTATTATTGTTGTTTGTTTTTATAAGCTTGAATAATACAATAATCCCGGGACACATTAAGCACAGGTAAAATCATTAGAGCCAGTACCTGCCCAGTATGCCAATAGTACTGCAAATATCTGGACAGGGCAAGTGAGGGCCCATCTAGTTCCAGCGATGGGGTGGGGGGGTGTGTTTACCCACGCCGCTGCCGCCTTTAGGGTTAGGGTGGTGGGTGGGGGAGGAGAGGTGAGGAGGAGGGGAGGAAGGAGCCAAGGTGCTGATGTCCCACTGTAGCTCGATAGCGTTCCCTTCCTTACTCCATCGACCTGCGGAATGATTCGTGCATTAGTTTTGCTGTTGTCTTCGGACCTGCCAGAAACTACAACTGCTACTACCACCTCTAGAGTAAACCCTAGACCAGCCTGACTTACCACACCCAACCTAAGTACCCAAACAAAAGACAATCTGAGTAATGATTGACATAATGGATACTATAATAAAATACGTCAATAATAATAAGCATAAAACACAATTATAAAATTGAATAGATTTAACCAATATTAGACTAATTCCTGTAACCCCAGACCACTCTTGGGAGCATTTTGTCTGTTATTGGGAGCATTTTGTGTTATTGTGAGCATTTTGTCTGTTAATGGGAGCATTTTGTGTTATTGGGAGCATTTTGTGTTATTGCGAGCATTTTGTCTGTTATTGCGAGGATTCTATTACTGGGAGATTATAAACTATGAACCTTAAGTAAAAAGGAAAGTTCGCTATATTGAGGGTTCGTTAGATGTTAAACCCCCATATAACGGAATGCATTGAGGGAAGTCTGCTATATCGAAGGTCTAATACACGCAGAAGCCCCCTCTATTTTGCAAGTTCTGGACAAAAATTAGTTTACGTATAAAATCGCAGTACAGTATGGGGACCCCTGAGCACACAGATTTGAATCTATTGTCCACAAGTCTGATTGGGTAATTAGTGGTCGTAATTAAGCTTGGAAGATTTTAATTAAATTTCAATGCTAATTACTCACTAACTATGGGTTTCCGAGGTGCGATTTAGGTGTTACAGTATTCTGAAGATAATTAATTAAACCTCATGTGACCACCACCACTCAGGACCCTACTAACCCAACTTCAGCCAATCCATCAGACAGACAGCATTGAACTTGGTCCATAAACTCACACAAGTTTAAACGTTTTACAGTAAAAATCTAAAAATCCGGATGCCAGAAATCCGGACCTTTCAAAAACTCAAAACTTTTTTTAGTTGGCTTTTGTGTGTACTGTATGTGCGCATGCGTGAGCGCCACAGCTGCACAGTGACAACAAGTGCCCACGCGGTCGCCACTTTAAAACAAGCAATCAAACTGTGACAACGTATGTAATTTTGAATCCTACTCTTTCCATTTACAGAGTACTGTAATAATGGCTCCTAAAGTAGATAAACTTCGTTGTGTGAAGAGAAAAAACACATTGAAATTGAGTGACAAACTTGAAATAATTAAGAAACTAGAACGTGGTGTGAGCAATACTGTTCTAATGGAAACATACGACATTAGAAAGTCTACAATTTATGATATAAAAAAGGCAAAAAATAAAATTCTAGAATTCACAGGTTTTTCAGTAAATCTGCTCATTTTGATAATTGAAGCATACTATATTGCTAATGAATAAACTATCAAAATGTATCTGTTCATCTCTTCTTTATTCCTCCTTAAATTTGAATTTTAAAAGTACTGCCCGAGAATCCTGACCGACCCAATCCCCAAGCAGTCCGGATTTTTGGACTTCTACTGTATATTGTTGACATTACCATAGTTACTTACTCTTAGGTGATGAAACAGTAATGTCTGTGAAGAATATTCTGTTAATAAATATTGCTTCACTCACCATAAACTTGGCTGCATCAACCTGAACCACTGGCCACATTAAATAAAATATCTCTATCACTCTACGGGCCGCACAAACACATGGCCTGGGCTGTGGGTTGGCCATGCCTGCATTAGGGAGTTGAATTATCAGGTAAAACAAGCTGAGAGACCACAGGTAACTCTACCCCTCATTAATCACCTACACACAGCAAGGCAAGGGGTGTGTGTGTGTGGGTTTACCTGGAGCGTGACCTGGATCTCGACTTGCTGCGGGACTTGGACCGAGACCTTGACTTGGACCTGGAACGAGACCTGGACCGCGACTTGGAGTGGGACCTAGATCGGCCCATCTGCTGCTGCTGTTCCTCCTCTACGGCGGCCGACTCGTCCATCCCATTCTCCTTATCCTGTTTCTCGGGCGATTTTGATTGGCGCTCGTCTGGGGTGCGGGAACGGCTCTTGCTTCCAGAGTGTGACCTCGAACGAGAGCGTGAACGACTGCCGGACCTGACGAGAGGAAACAAAAAATAACTAAAATATACCGGCTACATAAATATATTTCACGCTTCTGGAACAATAAATAAAATATATTGGCTACATAAATATATTTCACACTTCAGAAAAATATCACAAGTTTTCAAGAATAATAAAAAATACTTGGATCTTTACCATGACAACCCAAAACGTTTTACTTGTCTAAAGGGAACTAGACACGGGGACTAAATATAAAGATTAGACGTCTCTTGAGCATTGTAGCTGCAGCCCAACGCACACACACCTCCCCCCCCTACACACACACCTACCCCCCAACAAACACACACACAACCCACCCACCCCACCATACAGAGCTGGCACCATACTCCTACCTGGACCTAGAATGGCGCCTGCGTGACCTCGAACGAGACCGCGACCTTGAACGCGACCTCCGACTTCTCCTCCGCGACCTTGACCTTGAACGTGACCTCGATCGTGACCTGGAATTATCCCTGAATGTCAAAACGTTCAGGGGGGGATTAAAAGGCAGCTTTAGTAAACAAAAATAACACGGAGGTTCAGCGACGACTACACATGCTCATTATACTAAGGGGGTCTATAGAGGTGTTGGGGGGAGGGGGTTACTTTTATAAATCTGAAGGACTATAACGGGGAATATTTAATACTAATAAAGTGGGTTGCCATAGTTTCCCGTCGATCTCCAGGTCGAGGTTACCCTGGGGCCTATAGTTGACTTATATATCAAAAGGCCCCCCCCCCACCCCTCGATGCACCGCACAACTTACGAAACGACGGAATCTTCGGAACAACCATTACCCTAATACTAACCCAACCTTACCCAACACTCATCAAACCTAACTTACCAAACACTAACCTAACTCGACACTAATCCGACCACCCTAACACGGCCAGCCTCAAATTTACGAAGGTTCGGTTACGAGAAAATTATACCCCACGACCGAATAAACCCAAGCTAAAAAATATATAATCGCCATTTTCCTACAGTAATCACGTAAATACCAACACGACTCGCTAATTCCCTAAACACTCACGATGTTTTAAGTCGACCAATAGCCTTTTGACGAGGTTATTAAATCGACCAATAGGCTTTCGGCGTCTTGTTGTCATTCTCCTACCAACACCGCCTCTCACTCTGCTCCCTGTACGGTGCTGTGGACAGACGGACACACACACACAGTTGTCTCTTCATTCAAATTTTCCTCATTAATTCACATATATTAATGATGTGCAATAAAGCTGCAGAGAAATGAGAGAAAGTTGGGGCTGAACCTGAGAGAAAGTAGGGGCTGGACCTGAGGGAAAGTAGGGGCTGGACCTGAGGGAAAGCTTAAAAGGCAATACATTTCCAGCTACGCACGTGATGACTTGGAGGTGACGACCGTTGATATATTACTCTGGCATAGGGGGTGTTTATGTTTACAGACTGGAAAATAATACGACAGCGGAACTTTTACATTAACGGACAACATGGAAAGAAGTCCACACACACACTCAATTCTCTCTTCACTCACATCAAAATCTATAGTTCCTGTACTAATACATGTGGGCCCCATAGATGCTGTAGTGTGGGGCCCCTAATTCCTGTACTTAACATACTGGGCCCCATAGTTCCTGTACTTAACATACTGGGCCCCATAGTTCCTGTACTTAACATACTGGGCCCCATAGTTCCTGTAGTAACACATACTGGGCCCCATAGATGCTGTAGTATGGGCCCCTTAGTTCCCTGAGCAACAGAAAGAGTAAATAATGACACTGTAATCTCACCACACATGGCTGCCCCCTCCCCCCCCCCACCACACCACAGCCAATCCCCAAAACAACGAGGAAAAAAAAAAAAAAAAAAAAAAAAGAAAATCTAACTGCAAACGCTCATTAGACCAATCACAGGAGAAAGAGGAGCAGTTTCAAAGCGCCGTTTAGTATTGGGAAACGACCAATAGGATAATTTTTAAGGAAAAGATCACCGACAGGAGATAAATATCACACTCGGGATTTTTATTTGAAGATAATTGGATCCGTTGACTAAGCTCTGCTCACTTTAGGGTCCAAGTTAGACACCAGGTTTATAATCTCAGGCGTTTATTGTTTGAATCTTATGGCATTTGTTTAAATTTCAAGCGTTTATATAAAAATGTGTGGCGTTTATTGTATTTGTTGTTATTTAAGTCATTTCTGTGTTCTGGGTGAGGATCTGTACAATATGTGAGTAGGTGGATGTATGTGGGTAGTGGGTGTATGAGGCTGAATGGATTGGTGGATGTATGTAAAAACTAGCCACATATAGTAACCAAAAAGACGACAAACCTCACTCAGTAAATTATAGTTTCGTCGACATAAACAAATAAATAAAATACTGCAGATAGAACAGAGCTTAAATCAACGCCATCTACAATGACCTTCAAAAACACGACGACTGATCGGATGGTTAGGTTGAAATCTTACCATTAGGGGTGGGTGGCGATAATGATAAACGACCCAGATAACCCTAATGGCACCATCTGAACAGTGCCACTAACTACACTACCATGCCCTATATAAACCATTCACACACGGGCCCTACTAAAAACCCCCACAGCCGCCGCTCGCATTTACCGACGACAACGGACAATCTGGGCGACGGGTTTTTGTCTTTTATCTAAAGCTTTCGCACGACACAACGACCTCACGAGTACCGTCTTCGCCGTCTGCGGTGTGGGGGCGTTTCCGGCCGGCCATAGCGGGCCATCTGTACGCGCAGCTCCCGGCCATCCAGGCGTCTACCGTCCATGGCCTCCATTGCGTCCTCTGCATCCCGCCGGTCATAATACCTGTTGGAGAGAGAGGGGGGAGGGGGGGTTAAGGTAAGGCACATATTTACTGTTCAACCTACAGCTATCAGGGTAAGTGGGGGGGGGGGGGGGGGGGGGGTAGATGGGCGTATAGTCAAACCCCAATATAATGGATTATATATGGTAAGGAAAGTCCATTATATCGAGGGTCCACTGGATGTGAACCCCCACATAACAAACAATATGGAGAGAAGTCCATTATATAGAGGTCTAAGGACAATTATTGCAGTCATTTAATTTTGATGATGAAAATATTTGTGTAGGTTTTTTATTTTGAGGAATGTGAACTTAATTGGTGTTTAATTAATGATACAAGACTTTTAATGACTTGACTTAACCTAATCTAACCCAAACCTAACTGAACCTGTCCTGACCCAACCTAATCTAAACCAACTTGACCCAATCTGGTATTTTAGTATTAGTTCACACAACATTCCTGCCCCAAACCTATTATCATATTCGAATAAAACGTCACATTCTAAGATATTTTTCTTCTACTGTATTACATTTCCGTCGCAAACGTATAATAATCGACACACGGTAGGCACTATACATCTTTTGTGTGTATGTGTGCATGCCACAGCTGCACAGCGACAACAAACGACCACACGATCGCCACTTTAAAACAAGCAATCAAACTGTGACAACGTATGTAATTGTGAGTCCTACTCTTTCCATGTACAGAGTACAAGCCCATAATAATGGCTCCTAAAGTAGATAAACTTCGTTGTGTGAAGAGAAAGAAGAACACATTGAAATTAGAATGTAATGTGAGCAATACTGTTCTAATGGAAACATACAACATTGGAAAGTCTACAATTTATGATATAAAAAAGGCAAAGAATAAAATTCTAGAATTCACAGCTTCTTCTGAGCCTTACATTAAAATTGCTGAAAGAAAAAGTTTACATTGGGCCAAATTAGAAAATCTTGATAAAGTGTTGCACGAATGGTTTTTGTTAAAACGATCAGAAGGTATGGCAATTTCTGGGCCGATACTTATTGACAAAGCAAAGTCTTTCAAGGAGCAAATGAACATTGAATCAGAGTGTGCATTTAGTGATGGATGGCTTAGGAATTTCAAGACTCGTCATGGTATTAGACAGTTTGTTTACACTTTTGTCTAGTGTTGACTTTATTTTTCTTTAAAACTGCTCGTTTTGATAATTGAAGCATGCTTTATTTGCTAATGGATAAACTATCAAAATGTACCTGTTCATCTCTTCTTTATTCCTCCTTAAATTTTAATTTTAAAAGTACTGCCTGAGAATTCGGAAAATCCGAAAATCCGGACCGACCCAATCCCCAAGCAGTCCGAATTTTTGGACTTCTACTGTATAGTGATTTTGGGTCTGATATTTAGAAATTCTAAATTAATTGCTGACCATTGAAGTCTACGGCGGTTGTCACTTCAATTGTGCCTTGGGGGGGGATCAAACAAGCTAAAGCATTGTTTAGACCTCCTGGCGTTATCCCGGCCTCAGTAAAGTGTCCTTTGGATAAGAACGAGTGTAAACAACGTCAATATCAACAAAAGCAAGTTTGCGGATGACACCAAAATAGGATGGCAGATTAATTCAGGGCAGGATGCAAATGCACTACAGGAGGATCTAAATAAACTGCAGGGGTGGTCTGAGAAATGGCAAATGAAATTCAACACCAGCAAGTGCAGCGTACTTAATATTGGAAGAACAAATACTGACAATGTATACAGCCTTAACAACATCAACCTAGAGAAGTCGACTTGTGAAAGAGACCTAGGGGTACTTGTAAGCCCGGACCTACGGCCTAGAAAATAGTGCGTTTATGTTCGAAATAAGGCAAACAGAGTATTGGGTTTTATATCTAGAAGTGTAAGTAACAAGAGCGCAGAGGTCTTATTGACACTATATCTTGCGCTAGTCAGGCCGCACCTCGATTATGCGGTTCTATTCTGGTGCCCCTATTATAGAATGGATATAAATTCACTAGAGTCGGTGCAGCGAAGAATGACAAAAATGATTCCGGGACTTAGAAACTTTCCATATCAGGATAGGTTAAAGACACTTAACTTGCGTTCCCTAGAAAGACGAAGAGTGCGGGGAGATATGATAGAAGTATTTAAGTGGGTGAAAGGAATCAATGAAGGGGATACAGTGGTCCCTCGGTTAACGATTTACCTTCCATAAGATTCTTAACTTCGGTTAACGAGCAGACTTCAACATGTTTTCGCTTGCATTTGGCGGTCCACCAGCTGTAGTATTAGTCCGCCAATACAGTAATCGGTTTTAGGGCTTAAATTCCTTACTATTTTAGAAAATATCAAGAAGTTTATACTATTCAATAATTTTAAAAGTTTTATAATAACCTTTTTCGTCATTTTAACAATTATTGAACATAATTGAAGGTAAAGAAACTAGTTTCTGGCGTGCCATCCAGCCTGTTAACACACCAGACAGGCGTTAGTCTCTGGTAACATCTTGCTTGAGACTCTCTTCAACTAAATGCCTTTTTTCTGTTTCCAAGCAAATTATTGGCCATTTTGAAATATATTTTGCATATTGACAATATATAATGCAGTGCAGTGTTGATTTAAAGAAAATAATCTTGAAATACACCAAGAGCACTAAAATTTTATGGGTGAAATGGCGCCATGGGGTGACTTCTCTTCCCCCCCCAATGCCTTCTCTTCTTCCTTCTCCTCCACCTAACCTAATCCCATCATCATCATCATCCAGGAGCCTTCTACCTACACACCTCAAAGTGAGTGAACTTTTCTACCTTTTTTGTTGAATTTAGGCAATTTTCGTTGAGGTGGAACCAATTACCCAAATACCCATTGAAACAATGGTTTCGGTTAATGAGCAACCTGCTGGAACGAATTGTGCTCGTTAACCGAGGGGTCACTGTATAGATAAAGTTCTTATAATATCCGAGCAGGATAGGACTCGGAGCAACGGATTTAAGTTGATTAAGTTTAGGTTTAGGAGGGAGATAGGAAGAAACTGGTTCACAAATAGGGTGGTGGACGAGTGGAACAAGCTTAACAACTTTGTAGTAAGTGCTGGAACGCTGGAAAGTTTTAAAAGGAGGCTAGATAGATTCATGGATGATAGAGAGTGGTAGTAACTCTCGACAGGCGGTCCGACTAATTACCCAAATGTAGCCTCAATGAAGTCAAATGATGGTCGTACAAGCGTAATTCGGGCTGTGAATCACTTCTCGATTATTATTTGGTGTCACAAAGTCACAAAAAATTGCTAAACTTAATTTAACCTGAGTTGTGTTAGTGTTAGGTTCATGCACTTGATATATGAACTCAAATTAAATTAAGTTTCCCAATTTTTTTATGACTTTATGACACCAATTACTAGTCGAGAAGTGATTGGCAGTCCGATTTATTCATATAGGACCATTATTTGACTTCATTCCGGCTACATTTGGGTACATTAGTCGGACCCCCAGACCAATAGGGTAAGAAACAACAGTGATTCCATTATGGTGTAGGTCACGTCAGGTCACGTCACGTCAGGTCACGTCAGGTCAGGTCAGGTCAGGTCGGGTCACGTCAGGTCAGGTCAGGTCACGTCAGGTCAGGTCACGTCAGGTCATTTCCCCCCAAAAAAGGTTCCTAGTTATAACTTTCTATTAGTCGTTTGAACTATTATAAATTAACCGGTAATTTAAATAATAAACCACAGACTCGTCAATATAGTTATAAATATTCCTACGCCATTCTGCACCATTAAATAGATGTAATAAACTAATAATAATTAAAATAACAATAATAAAGCATAAATAAGCCATAGAAGAATTAATAAAGAAATAATTAAATTAAATACCAATATTATTCCTACCCCATTAAACACCACTAAGACAATATAAATTACTAAATATAACTAAAACAATGATAATAAACCATAGATGTATAAATAAAGGCATAAATAAGTCCAAAAAAAGACCCCGGCTCCATTAACTCACCTAACGAAGGCAAACCCACGACTCTCACGGGAGAATCTGTCTCTGGGGATGTAAACGTCTCCTATCTCTCCATATTTCTCAAAAGAACGACGGAGATCTTCAGGTGTCGTCCTGTAGGTCAAATTATCCACTTTAAGAGACGTCATTCCCTTGATGTCAGGAGGTCCGCGTCCGTAACTCATGGCTCCTGTGGTTATTTCGCCGTTCCTGTAGGGTATTTAAGGATTTAGGAACGTTTATTAATGTCTCCCCCGGGTTTTTCTTCACTAGATAAGGGTATAAGATCACTCCGGCTGGTTTAACGCGGCACAGATGGATGATATAGGATGGGTTATGGCGAGGCGTCCACCATCACATCTCCTCACCCTGACAATGTTCTATAAATCCCTGAGCTATTACCATCAGCGTCCTTGATATAAAACAAAAGACAATCATAACCCTTAATAAACTCTATATACCTCTAGCATAAAGATTCAAACTCTACAAAAATAGTATTGAATTCTTTTAAATAATTAACGCCATCTATATATACAATTTATAAGTTTAACAATTGTTTCTTCTAACGTCTATAGCACTCTGGCTTGACCACATGCCGGGAGGTTTTGGCGGGAAGCATCAGGCGCATGAGCCACCCAAGACGTAATGGCGGACTAATTTATCCTCTACTTCATTCATATCCATTAATTATCTACAATAAATCAATAATTATATTTCCATTATACATAAATTAAAAAATTATTCATCTTAACATCAATATAAATATAATTAATGATTTTTTAAGTATATTACATTATTTTATTTTAATGTTAATATATTCTAATAAAAATAAATAACAATTAAAATAAATATACGTATTTATTTTAATTTATTATACGTTATAAAGTTAGTAATATAAAATGTATATAAAATGTCGCGTTGTCTTATACTTATTCCTTCATATAAAATTCAACTAAATATTTAAACTAGAATAAATAAATAAATCATAAATTATAACTAGTAATTAACTAAACAAATAATTATCAAAAGAATCATTAATAAAATAATAATAATAATAATAATATCATTCATTAATTCTAGTCTTTTCTTTATTATTAAGTAATTTAATTTAATTTCCTTAAAAAATAATATCTGGTTAATTAATCTATAATATAATAAGAGTATAAAGTAATTCAGTAGTTTATTATTATTATTAAATTGATCTCAACAAGTTGGTTCAAAGGTTAACAGTTACCCCAGGGAGCCTCAGTCTGCCGGTTCAATAGCCTCTAGTGGCGGGTATCTGAGCCTTATAGTTCTTCTTTATTATTCCAATATTTATTTAATTTATCATCCAACTTAATCCACATAGACTGAGGTAAGTGATTGGCTCATGTCTTGGGCCATGAGGTAATTAATGACCTTTAGTCTTTAATTATTCTCTACTGCTTCAATGACCTTAATGACCTTTAGTCTTTAATTATTCTCTACTGCTTCAATGACCTTAATGACCTTTAGTCTTTAATTATTCTCTACTGCTTCAATGACCTTAATGACCTTTAGTCTTTAATTATTCTCTACTGCTTCAATGACCTTAATGACCTTTAGTCTTTAATTATTCTCTACTGCTTCAATGACCTTAATGACCTTTAGTCTTTCATTATTCTCTACTGCTTCAATGACCTTAATGACCTTTAGTCTTTAATTATTCTCTACTGCTTCAATGACCTTAATGACCTTTAGTCTTTAATTATTCTCTACTGCTTCAATGACCTTAATGACCTTTAGTCTTTAATTATTCTCTACTGCTTCAATGACCTTAATGACCTTTAGTCTTTAATTATTCTCTACTGCTTCAATGACCTTAATGACCTTTAGTCTTTAATTATTCTCTACTGCTTCAATGACCTTAATGATATGCACTAAATTTAATTACCATACTCAAGGTGTGGTCATTAAGGTGTTATTTATATTACACCATAGGTATTGTGTGGGAAAATCTCTATCCCACCCTATTGTTTTAACTTATTTATTATATATTTATAGCTATATTAAGTAAGTTATTTGATAGGTTTAAATTAATTCAATAACATTATATTGTATTAAGTATTTAAACATTATTTCAGACGCCAGGATTGGTCGACTCAACGCTGCATGATAAGAGACACCAGAGTTCGTCGCGTCTTAATCAAGAATTTTTCCACGAATCTGTAAGTTATCCGTAAAATAAAGTAATTTTGAAGCTCTTTAATGTATATAGTAACAGTATAAGTGATTGTTATCTTTAGTAAGAGAATAAATAAGATATAAAATGAACTTCCTCGTACCTCATGGATACAAAATTCAAATTTTATAATTTTTTTTACATTTACTGCAATAATTTATAAATACAGTTAATTGGAGTCATTTACAGGTTGTCATATTTATGGTATTATTGCGTTTATACACTGTTCATTCCTACAACTAATCTATTTATCATATTCGAATAAGACGTTTAATTATAAGATCATTTTCATCTGTTATATTACCGGAACAAATGTATAACAGATAGCAAATCCCAAATTATCCACCAGGGGTCAAAACCTTACCAGATCACGGCACCTGAGAGGACGGTCTGCACTCACACCTCACTCGACGTGAGTTCCGACCGGCAAAAGTCGCCGATGCGTTGTATCTAATTATGTTATGTTTTTTACCTGACTCCTATTTAATGGCGCGATTTACAATAGGAGAAGCTTTGTTCTTATTTACCTTGATCTTGATTTTTTATGGCTTTGGTTAGGTTAGGTTAGGTTAGGTTTTAACTGAATGTTTTCTCGAAATCTACTTTTAAATTTACTGCATGGATAAAACGAAACGATGAACGAAATAACCTTCGCGATTGGTCCAATATAAAGTACATACCGTATTAAATGCAAAAGTTCTACATCGATTTTTCTTGTGTCTTACGTTGTAGGCTACCATCTCTCTTTGCCGACTAAATAATTAACCCTGCCTCAGTATGACTATTATTGTATTGTACTTAATTATTTATGGGATTATATTCAGCACACTTGACAATCTCGTTACGAAGATGTTTGAATAGACTACAAGCTGTGCGCGAGACCTGGAGTTCACAAACGGTTTAGACACGTTGTGCGCGTCCTGTGCGGTGCCGTCCTCTCAGGTGCCGGCACGCCAGAGGACGCTAAGATTTTGAACACGTATCAAATTATCTCGACCCATTATTCTCCCGGCATGTTCGTCGACCAGCCCCCCCACATGGCATCTCCTTCATAAATGATACTATACATGCGTGCCAGTACACCTCAATCGGCCAATCAAGAGCGGTTTTGTCTTTTGGACCAATTAACATGGTTTTGGGTTCAAGTCGCAGTATATTTGGACCAATCAAATTCGAGCATTACTTTGAGTCGTATACAGAGTTGCCAACTTAGGGACTTTGTAGCTAGATCTAGAGCTTTTTGTTTTTTCTAGCGACTTTTTAGAGCAATTTGCGACTTGTCACAAATCTAGCGACTTTCTGGACACTTTTGGACTGTCCATGAAAACTCAGTTTTCCTAATTTCGAGCCATTATATATAGCAATGGGGTTACAGGGACAATAAATAATAAGAAAAGTTTAATACATTTGAACAGGTCGTGGTACAGAAGGAGGGACACGTCTATTTCCTGATCACTTGATGTCAGCCCGTCCATGGCCGTGTCGTCTATTACCTTCGCCTTTGTAGCACCTGGGTAACTTACCTCTTTGTCAGATATGCAATATGAATTTCATTAATACGCTAAATTTTAAAGAATATTAGCAAAACATCTTATAGAGTTAATTCTATCAAGCCTGCGTGGTTCCAAACTTGTCATCCGCGTCCACCCATAGACTCCATACAGTTGCCCCGACACTGTTCACCCGCTTTGCCAAAAACCATCAAGGAAAGTTTCCGCTTGTTTGCATGCTGTTTATTAATTTGAACCCTTCATAGTCCCAATAGAAAATGGGTAAGCCACAGTATTAGCAGGAAGGAATGGCTTAGAGATGACATACAAAAATTGGCTTCTGGAGGAGCCAGGAGATAATAAGAAAGGATTTCGTAAATTTTGCAAGTGTACTTTGTCTGCTAAGTTGTGCGACATTGAAAAACACAAAAACACTAAAAAACACAAGAAAGCAGAAGAGCCGTTTAGTGCAGAAAGAGACAATTTAACCATTCAAGAAACTTGGTGAAGCAAAAAAAGTGGAGGGAACTCTGGCCATGTTTGTAGCTGAACATTGTTCTATTCGTGTGGTAGAACACTTAAGTGAAGTGTGTAAAGTATGTTTTAGTGACAGCAAGGCAGGCAGTGAACTCAAGTTAAAAAGATCAAAGTGTTCTGGGATAATATGCAATATTCTTGCGCCACATTTCACAGAAAATCTGAAAAATGATATTTTTACATAATGCATTTTATTTATACTCCGTCCATTATATTCGGCATTATGAAAATATTATTTGCATCAAATTACTGAAGGGGGGGAATAATAGCTAGCGACTTTCCATGGAAGATTTAGCTACTTTTTGGTGCCAGCCTAGCGACATTTGAAAATCCGAGTTGGCAACCCTGAGTCGTATATTGAATCTCAAGCTCAGTTACTTCAGCTCCGTCGACCGTGGCAGACTGCTCCTGGTGTCACCAAGAATATGGAGCTGATTGCGAGTTTTTGGGAAAAAGATGAAGAAACTAAAGCATTTTTTCGATCGCATGGCGTTCTTCTAACCTCAGGTAAGTGTACTAAGAACAAGACGTGTAAATATCGTAAAGACCAACATACGTGACCGGTAACAATCTAACTACGAACATGAACCAGGCCAATAGGGTATTGTGGGGTTATGAGATGTTGGTTCACACTCAGGGTGGAAGGAAACTCACAAGGTGCTCTCTGTATACATATTGTATTGGATGTACAGTGCAGCTTGGTGCTGGGAAGGCAGCATGGTAATAAGCGTTGAGTAGAGAGAGCTGGGTGGTGAGGGTGCCCAGAGTGAGGGCACGCGGCTTGAGGGACGCCAAGGTCGCTGGCTGGCGCGGAGGAGGAGGTGTTGCTTGCTGGTGGCACTGTAGAAAGAGGCTGGTCACAGCGGTGTCAGGCCTTATAAGGCGGGGGTAGACAGTTGACCCCCGCTTAGTGGGCGGCGCTGGAGGCGTAGGCTGGGGAATTCGAGGTTCGGGGCTTGTAGGGAAGGCGTCCGACTAATTACCCAAATGTAGCCGCAATGAAGTCAAATAATGGTCCTACATGAATAAATCGGACTGCCAATCACTTCTCGACTAGTATTTGGTGTCACAAAGTCACAAAATATTGGAAAACTTAATTTAATCCGAGTTAATAGATCGAGTGCATGTACCTAACCACAACTCAGATTAAATAAAGTTTACCAATTTTTTATGACTGACACCAAATAATAATCGAGAAGTGATTCACAGCCCGAATTACACTTGTACAACCATCATTTGACTTCATTGCGGCTTCATTTGGTTAATTAGTCGGACCGTAGGGGAGGAATCACTACAGTATGAAATACGTGATTCCATTGTATGGTGAGAGTAATAAGTTAGGTTTGATTTTTATTTTTCTCGTGTTTTTTGGTGTATTTTGCCATGATTTTTTTTTTTCGGATAACGTTCAACGAAAAATATTAAAAGTTAAAATAGATTCGTTACATTACTGTTAGATTAAGTTTAATTAATTATTTTACTGTTAGGTTAAGTTAAATTAGCATTTAGTTGTTTAAATCATCAGGTGAACAACTCTAAATTATTCCTAATATTAAGATAAGTAATCCATTTAATCTAACCTTTACGAATTATTTTTCACCCGACAGCTTATTTCGTCCGGACGTAACCATGGGGATGACTCGGCCAGTTCCCACCAATATCCCAGTCAAGGGTAGTGGTGGTCGAAAGGAAGTCAAGGCTGTTGGACGAGGGGCGTTGGTCGTTATAGAAGGCTGCGACCGAGCGGGCAAGACGACACAGGCCAAGATGCTCGTCGAGTCTCTGAACAACATTGGAAAACCGACGGTCTTTATGCGGTTCCCAGGTGAGGTACTATGGGGGTCACCTGAAAAATATCCACCCTAGATGTAATGGACTTTCATCTCTATATTCGTACAGTAAAACCTCGATTAACCGACTTGAGGATTTTTTTTTTTTTTTAAATAAATAATTGGGCACTCCCCTACATCCTTGTGTAAGGTGAAGCGCAGAAGCATTTACAGCGCCCAACAGGGAAGCATGCCGAGTTCATGCTTGCCTTTGTCTCATGAGTTAAGGGAGTAGAAGCCTGAAGAGTCAATGTCCTCAAGTTATTGGAAGCTCCAACAACTTGTCCTTGAATACGAATTCGCAACTTTCGACTTACACCAGGTACCTACTGTACTGCTAGGTGAACAGGGACTAATGGGGGCTAGGAAGTATGTCCAAACAACTTCCACCGGCCCGGGAATCGAACCCGTGACATCTCGCATGAGAAGACAAGAGCGGTACCCCCCCCCCCTCCCCTCTCTTTTTTATTTACACGGGTGTTAGCCCACCCGTGCACAGGTCACTGACCCGCATCGGGGCCTGGGGGGCGATAATGATAATAAAGAACCGTAAAGAAATGCAAAAAATGCAAAAAAAAATATCGAGTGAGAAACGATGTACCTGTATGTATGTTGTGTTGTCAATAGTAAGAGAAACAATTGAGACCCTGCAATTGTGTGTAAATGAGGCAGAAAGTCATTTTTTGTTCACGGTTTCTGTGCTGGTTCATATTTATTTACTAAAGTGGTTAATGTTTTAAAGCAAATTCTATTGAAATATGAATGGCAAATGAACAATAATGAATAGAGGGACTTAAATGAGGTAGGTTAGGAAAAGGTACCTTGAAAATGCATGTTTTATTTCCGTAGACTTTATGTACTATTAACCGACCTTTTGGATTATCTGTCGGACCCTTCCCCCTATATGTGGTCGGTTAATCGAGGTTTTACTGTAGTTCGTTACATAGGGGTTTTATGTCTGACGGACCCTGATATAATGGACTCCTCTCTATTGTGCGTTACATGGGGGTTAGGTTGAATCCATCGGTTAATCCCCCAATTAACCGGGTTGTTCACATAAATTTAATATTGGGGTTTTAGTAACGAGGCCCTATGAAGTATCCTTTGTTTATTATTAAAGGATTATGTCTATAATTCCCGAGTGTAGATCAACCGTAAGTTCCACCGGTCCGACTAATTATCCAAATGTAGCCGCAATGAAGTCAAATGATGGTCGTACAAGCGTAAATCGAGCTGTGAATCACTTCTCGATTATTATTTGGTGTCAAAATCACAAAAAATTGGTAAACTTAATTTAATCTGAGTTGTTAGGTTAGGTACATGCACTCGATCTATTAACTCAGATTAAATTAAGTTTACCAATTTTTTGTGACTTTGTGACACCAAATACTAGTCGAGAAGTGATTGGCAGTCCGATTTATTCATGTAGGACCATTATTTGACTTCATTGCGGCTATATTTGGGTAATTAGTTGAACCCTAAATTCCACTATTTATGAGTGAACGAGAAAGAGGACGGCGTTTATGTAAATATAAACGTAGATCACGTCCGGTCGGTATTAGTTGATGTGAGTGACTGAGCAAGGAGTGTCGCCCCTTGTGCACGCTTACAAAGATGCTGACATATGGGCTTGTCCCTCTTGGGAAAGCTACCGTTCACGTGTACAACACATGTCTTACTCATAGACAGTGGAAAGTTACAGGGGGTGAATCTGAATATAATATCAGATGTATTGATCCATTTATATAATATGTTCTGTTGACGAGACAGGGGTCCATTACAAGGTTAAGTCAGTCCATGTTAATTTGAATAGGTTAGGGTATTATTGCATTTACACACCGTTCATTCCTACCACTAATCTATTATCATAATCGAATAAGATGTCTAATTATAAGATCATTTTCATCTTTTACATTACTGGTGGTAATGTATAATAACGGAGACAGCTCTTCCCCAATAATTCTATTTTCTTCCATTATTTCCCGCCATCATCGTCTGCCTCTCACCCAACACTGCTGTCTCTCGCGTCTCCTTCATAAATCATGACGCTCATGCGTACTCGTACATGTCACGCGGCCAATCAAAAGCGTTTTTGCTAATTCTCAGTATATTTGGCCCAATCAAATTCGAGTTTTATTTTGGGTCTCATATTTTGAAATTCAAGTTCAGTTCGGACCATGGCAGTCTGCGGTGGATGTCTCTTAAAGTATACGGAGCTGAGGGAGAGTTTGGGGAAAAGACGTAGAAACTATAGCAGTTTATCGATCGCACGGTGTTCCTCCGACCTCAGGTAAGGTGTACTAAGACCACGACAATGTAAATATCGTAAAGACCAACATATGTGACGTGTAAGAATCCCAGAATCCAACGACGAACAAGAACCAGGCCAATAAGGCAGGAAATGGGTGATTACATCTTATGGTGAGTCAGTTAAGTTAGGTCAGGTTTTTGTTTTTCTAGTGTTTTTTTTTTTTTTTTTTTTTTTTTCTTTTTTTTTTTTTTAGCCACTTTTTTTCGGAAAACGTCAAACGAAAATAATCGCTAAAAAACCCGCTAATATCCGCCTTAAATAAAGGTCATATTCGGACTCGACACAAATACACTAGAAAAATATATTTTTTACTTGCTAAAAGTGAACGGTGTGACAATGCAAATTTACCCAGGTTAGTTTAGCTTAAGTTAAGTCAGCTCGGGTTAAGTCCGGTCCAACGAATTACCCAAAAGTAGCCAAAAGTATATTAAATGAGGGTAAAATCTTAACGAATATCTGTTATACATACGAAAAACATGTCTAATAATATTTTAGTGTAATTTTGATAAAAATAATTTGTAAGATGAAATAATAAACGGCGAAAAACTTTCAGTATTGGCGAACGCTAAATTCCAAAGAGTTGGTGATCAAGGGCGATACTCAGATCCATCGTGATGCACTTCACCAAGTTCCGTATAAGGTCGGATTGCCGAGTTTTGACGAAGGAAGATATTCTGCTTTGTTTATATTAAACTCAGATATGTACTGCACTTACTGTATATAATCGTCTACCCTCCCTCCCCCCCCCCCCCCCCATGTGTTTATAGGTCGACCCTGATTTTTTGACCAAGAAATCGTTAATTTACGATATTCGTCGTTTATAGGTCGACCCACATTTTTTAGGGTAATGGAACAACAAAACCTTCAGTAAAAACGCTCTACGTCCTATAAACTGAGGCTCGCTGTGCCTGAAATACGAGTGCCGAAGGCAAATTGTTTACCATTTATTATTACGACATTTTACACTGAAATGTGGGTAGTTTCAACAAATATATTGCTTATTTCCATTCAAAATAGTGTATATTTCCATTAAAGTATTTTTTCAAGTCTATTTGGAGGGAATATTATTGTAATACAACAGTTTTTTAACTGAAAATCATTCGAAAAGCGATTGCAGTAACATCTTTTGAACGAAAGAAAGCGAAAGTCATTGTTTTCGTCACGATTTTATCCCACTTTCCACTGTAATACGTATGTCATTTCAGCAAAAATATTACATTCCGTGAATGTATTATATCAAGCACAGTATGAATAGAATATCATTGTAATATAACAGTATTTTAACCGAAAACTTAAAAAAATGAGTAACATCTCTTGAACATCGGAAGCTTAGGTAAAGTCTTTTGTTTTCGTCATGTATTTTATTCTATTTTACATTGAAATACATCACGTTTCAGCAAAACTACTATTTCTGAGAATATATTCATTCAGGCGCGGTTTAGGTAAAATATTCAGGTGGTGTAACAGTTTTTTAATTGAAAACGATATGAAAAACATGTACCCTCTAGCCCTGTTCAAGGAGAGGACTGGGAGGAGCTGTTTGGTGCTGATGACAAGGAAAATGATTTTGATGGATTTTAATGAAAATATTCAGAAATGTGGTATCGTAGTATTTATTCAAGTGAATTAGGATAGAATATTATTGTAATACAACAGTTTTTTAACTGAAAACCATCCAAAAAAGTGATTACGGTAAAATCTTATGAACAACGAAAGAAAGCGAAAGTCATTGTTTTCGTCATGATTTTATCCCACTTTCCACTGTAATTTAATTTTTACTTTTATCCTCTTCGCCACTGATCGGCTTGTTAGCTGCCCGGGCGATCGGTCACGTCTCTGTCACGCACTGTTGGCAAATACTGGGCATGCACCGGCTACTGAATGTACCTGAACCCGCTTCAGTGTTGGTGAAGTCTTCTCTTGAAAGAGCTCACACTCGGTGCCGTCACAACACTCTGGTAGATTGTTCCAAGAGTTTACAACCCTCACTCCGAAAAAGTTTGCCCTCACGGTTTTCTGGACTTGCGACTTCTTCAATCTTGAGCTGTGACCCTTTGTGGGGCGAGCGTCCGCCAGCTCCAAGTAAGGACACTCGACTGAGTAGTGCCCCCTGAGATGCTTATACACCTCAACTAGGTCGCCCCCTTGCGCGTCTGTAGTATAAGCTAGGCAAGTTCAGGCGCTCCAATCTCTCAGGGTAGCTGAGGTGCCGAAGTGCAGGCACCAGTCTGGTGGCCCTCCTTTGGTCATTTTCTACCAACTGACAGTCCCTAGCATATCTCGGGGACCAGATGGGGTGACAGTACTCCAGATGGGGAAGCACTTCACTCCTGAAGATCGTCTAGATATCTGAACGACCTTCTTATAAGACCCAATAATTTATTTGCCTGATTTACCTTCTTCTCACAATGGCCCGAGAACTTCAGCTCATTGTCAACATACACACCTAGGTCCTTCTCACACACAGTCTCAACTAGTGTGTGAGAAGGACCTAGGTGTGTATGTTGACAATGAGCTGAAGTTCTCGGGCCATTGTGAGAAGAAGGTTAATACGTACGTCATTTCAGCAAAAATTTTACATTTCCATATTTATTTCTGAAAATATATTAATTCAGTCACAGTTAAGGTAAAATATACTTGTGATGTAATATTTTAATGAAAATACCCGGTATTTAGAAATACAGTATCATAGTTTTCTTTTGTTTCAAATTTAATAAACAAAGATTGATGTTTCAAATGTAATGAACAAAAATTTATGTATATAAACAAAGTTATAAAAAATGAATACATTGTTTTACATGGTCTTGTGCTACCATACCATACATTTGGCTTGCTACAATGACGCAAGAGATCTGCCCTGGCAACTGTACCGACTCACAGCTGGTGGTGCGTCGTTTCCATTGTTTACTGGTAGTTACTGGTAAATATATTTCAACCTAACGAAACTTACCAGTTTAGAAGTCGACCCCCAATTTTTTGCCATAAAATTTGGTCTTAAAAACTTAACCACACACAGGTGTATGCGGTAAATAGGGGGGAGGGGGGCAGCAAAAATACGCTGATTCTTAACATTCGTGGGTATCTCTGTTACCTAACCCCCGCGTATGTTAAGGGCCGACTGTATGTACACTCTAGGCACAGCTGTCTTTATGTTTAGTAGTATATCCTCTGGTGTGTTTTGGTAGTTGACATTTGACTATTGTGATTTGTTTTACTTGATATTGATCCAGTGTGATCTTGTTTGACATTCAGTTCCTACTTAGCCACTTTCAAATACAGCTCCTCCCTGACTTTCGACAGGGTTAGGCATCCAAATCCAGGTCTTAAGTCAGAAATGCTTAAATAGAAAATCTGAAACGGGTGTCCCTTTTTCTTCTCGGCACCACAAAACTCTCGCTTTTAAGCTTGCCAGCCATTTAAAAGTGAATTGCAAATGAAAAATTTTTCTGTACTGACGTTTGGGTCTCGAAAATGTAATTTGAAAAAAATTTGGTACGACTGAGGCGGGTTGTAAATGCGAGTAGGTCGTAAGTCGGGGAGGAGCTGTATATTATTATTGTTCACGTCATTCTATGTTTTGTACTGTGGTAGAAGGAACGAGTTAATGTATTTTTTATTGACTTGTTTGGGTTTTGAGTTTAGTTGAGTGAAGGTTGGATTAAGAATATAACAATAAATACTGATATATTTGAAAGACTCGCGTGATCTACCTTAAGGTCGGAACACCTCCTAACCCTTGACTTTACAGATAGGAACACACCTATCGGGGGGATCATCGACAGGTACCTCTCTTGCCAGCAGGAAATGAACGACCACTCTATTCATCTGCTTTTCTCGGCCAATAGGTGAGTTGTGGGGTGTGTGGGTTAAGACTAGTGTACAGTATTGTGGCGGAGATAGCCAAAAATAGGTAAGTGGCAGTCGGCCCAGTCTCTCTCTCATTTAATCCCATAGGTTCTGTTATTACATTAACTCCTTTCGCTTCTTACACGGACCTCTGGGTTTAATTAACAGCGTAAAACCAGACTATACTGTATATATACACCAAAGGTACAGTATATACAGTATATTGTACATATATATAAACAATGTATGTACCTCATAATCGACCAATCACAGTTACCCGAGTCAAAAGTAAACTTAACTCATGGGGTCGTGTCTATAAAATCTCCGGGAATTATTACTTTATTTATTTATTTAATTATTTTTTCAGGTGGGAATCGTTGGCTAAAATAATGTCGAACATCAAGGAAGGAGTAAACGTGGTCATCGATCGTTACGCTTTCTCTGGGGTCGCCTTTTCTGCAGCTAAGGAGGTAAGGTTCAATGAGGAGTGGGGTGTGCTTGGGTTTGGTTAGGTTGTGTTAGTTTAGGTTGAATTAGAGTATACAGTAGTTAGGGTGTATTGTACATTATAAGTGTGTTCTCATGTAACTTCTACAGAGCTAAGAATGACCCCATAGCACATGTAGTCAGACACAGGTCTAATGGTGGCTGACATTTGGTTAATTTTTCTTGTTGTTTCCAAGGTGTAGTCACTAAGTTATATATTACTTGTCATTAAAACTCGTTTATTCTTTTCTTGATTTACAGTTTATAATTTGTTTTCCTGACATATTGTAATTTTGGTTGAATTTCTGTAGCCATATTGCACCACTTTACCTTATTTCTCTTTTATTCTACGTGTTTCTGTTCGGGTCTTGGGTCTTTGCAGATCATCCAGTAACGTGGCAATATCTCCGTCTTTTTTGTAGACTGTGTCGTCGGCGAACATTCTATAAACTGATCAGACGGCAGGTCAATGCGGTACTAATTTACGTTAATAGGTAATACAGTGACCCCTCGGTTAACGAACACCTCGGTTAACGAACTGCCTTCCATAAGGATCTTCAATTCGGTTAACGAAAAAAAATTCGGTTAACGAAGTTCTTACGAACCGACCTCAACATGTTTTCGCTTGCACTGACTGGGCAACCAGCTTTAGTATCAGTCCGCCAATACATTAATCGGTTTTAGGGCTTAAGTTCCTTACTATTTTAGTAAATATCAAGAAGTTTATACTATTCAATAATTTTAAAAGTTTAATATTCAATTTTTTAGTCATTTTAACAATTATTGAACATAACTGAAGGTAAAGTGACTAGTTTAATGCGCGGCTTCCAGCCTCTTAACACAGCAAACAGGAGTTAGTCTCTCTCTGTTTTCACTGGAGGTAACATCTTGCTTGAGACTCTCTTCAACTAAACGCTTTTTTTCTGTGTTTCCAAGCAAATTATTGGTCATTTTGAAATTTTACATATTGACAATATATAATGCAGTGCAGTGTTGATTTAAAGAAAATAATCTTGAATTACACCAAGAAAGCTAAAATTTTATGGGTGAAATGGCGCCATGGGGTGACTTCTCTTCCCCCCCAATGCCTTCTCTTCTTCCTTCTCCTCCACCCCCATTGTAAATCCCATCATCATCATCATCATCCAGGAGCCTTCTACATTCACACCTCAAAGTAAGTGAACTTTTCTTCCATTTTTGTTGAATTTAGGAAATTTTCGGTGAGCTGGAACCAATTACAGTACCCAAAAACCCATTGAAACAATGGTTTCGGTTAACGAACTTTTCGGCTAACGAACAACCTGCTGGAACGGATTGAGTTCGTTAACCGAGGGGTCACTGTATTATTCTCGGATCAGGTCAAGTTATGTTAGGTTAATATTATGCTCGGATCAGGTTAAGTTATGTTAGGTTAATAACATTCTCGGATCAGGTTAAGTTATGTTAGGTTAATATTATTCTCGGGTCAGGTTAAGTTATGTTAGGCTAATATTATTCTCGGATCAGGTTAAGTTATGTTAGGTTAATATTATTCTCGGGTCAGGTTAAGTTATGTTAGGCTAATATTATTCTCGGGTCAGGTTAAGTTATGTTAGGTTAATATTATTCTCGGATCAGGTTAAGTTATGTCAGGTTAATATTATTCTCGGATCAGGTTAAGTTATGTTAGGTTAATATTATTCTCGGGTCAGGTTAAGTTATGTTAGGCTAATATTATTCTCGGGTCAGGTTAAGTTATGTCAGGTTAATAATATTCTCGGATCAGGTTAAGTTATGTTAGGCTAATATTATTCTCGGGTCAGGTTAAGTTATGTTAGGCTAATATTATTCTCGGGTCAGGTTAAGTTATGTCAGGTTAATAATATTCTCGGATCAGGTTAAGTTATGTTAGGCTAATATTATTCTCGGGTCAGGTTAAGTTATGTTAGGCTAATATTATTCTCGGATCAGGTTAAGTTATGTGAGGTTGTTTATTTTCAGGTTAGGTTGAGGTGCTTAATCACCGGAAGCAACTAATAAACTCTTGACTGAAAAATAACAAAATTCCCGGGAGCGTAACATTTGTCTCTCCTCAGGGCATGACGTTAGAATGGTGCAAGAAATGTGACGTTGGTCTACCAAAACCCGACCTGGTGCTGCTCTTCAACCTGACCCCAGAGGAGGTACGGAAGAGGGGTCAGTGGGGCGAGGAACGATATGAAAAGGAAAGCGTTCAGAGGATTGTCCGCGAGAACTACAACAAGCTGATGGATAGTTCGTGGAAGGTGAATATATACGAGTTGTGTGTCTGAAGGGTGATCCGTGGGGCCTATTTGTCAGGTGATCCATGGGCCCTAATTGTCAGGTGATCCATGGGCCCTAATTGTCAGGTGATCCATGGGCCCTAATTGTCAGGTGATCCATGGGGCCTATTTGTCAGGTGATCCATGGGCCCTAATTGTCAGGTGATCCATGGGCCCTAATTGTCAGGTGATCCATGGGGCCTATTTGTCAGGTGATCCATGGGGCCTATTTGTCAGGTGATCCATGGGGCCTAATTGTCAGGTGATCCATGGGGCCTAATTGTCAGGTGATCCATGGGGCCTATTTGTCAGGTGATCCATGGGGCCTAATTGTCAGGTGATCCATGGGCCCTAATTGTCAGGTGATCCATGGGCCCTAATTGTCAGGTGATCCAACTTTAAATGCAGCTCCACTGTTCTTGTTCATTCTTATAAATTTTCAAAGGTATAAAAACATAATTATCTTCAATTTCTTCATTAAAAAAATATTTGTCTTCAATTTTTTTAATAATACTTAAGTCATCAATGCATTAGAAACAAAATTTACCATCAATTGTCTTTGTTACGAAACAAACCGAGTCTTCAATTCTGTTTTTGTCTCCAGGTCATCGACGCCAACAAGACGATTGATGATTTACAAGAGGAAGTGAAGGCTGAAGTCATCAAGACAATAGACACCGCTAAGGATGAGAAGCTGAAGACGCTGTGGACTGAGTGAAGACGTCTACTGATTGTGACAATATCCTAAAGTCTCTCACCCACTTGTTTACTCCATTTTCTTAAGAATTTTTTACATGTGTGTCTGTGTGACCTATAAGACTCGCCTCGTACAGCCCTTAAACTAAATACCGTCGGAATTCCCGTTGCCACGTCTTGAAACGCTGGCCGAAATACTTTTAACATGAGCCCCATCGTTGTAAGTTGGTACTCCTGCTGGCCATAACAACGGCTAGAGATGGGCGGGTGGTCGTTCATGTGGGGCATAGTAGTTAATATACCAGGTAATACGTTACGGTTTATTAATGTAATGTATAGATTAAATTGAAGTGTTTGAGAACATAATAGTTGAGATTAACTACAAGCATAATACGTCTGATTTATGAAGAGTGGCTGTACTAGTCTAGTTAACAGCTACGGTAATTTTGGGTCTACGTGTGATCTACCATGTTAATGATGTGGTTTATCGTTGAGATAATGTTTGTAATCACGGGAGTTGTGGTGCTTGGTTAGGTTAGGTTAGTACTGTATACCACTCCCACCCTCACCTCTACCATCCACTTCTGGGGCATACAAAAAGTTGAACATATTATGACAAGAGAATAATTCTTTTTACTGTACAGTGCTACACTAAAAGAACAGATAAATAATGTAATGTAGAAGCTAAATTTTTTTACATTACAAGAATTACTTTAATCTTTCCACTATTAATCATCAAACTTGTTTCTTTAAAGTAGCGATCTCACTGTACCTGTATGGCGGGATATTTTCACATCCTAATGTTGTAGTGTGTCCCTAAGACGACCCAATGCTCCAGTCATATTTGTATCCCAATCTTAGTCTCATTATAGCAGTGTCAACAGATGGTAGGTTAGTCTCATAAGTTATACAAATAGTGCTGAAAACTCTCACTTCACTTACTTTTTCCATTCCTCTCTTTTTCTTTTCATTCCCTCTTTATCGTTCTAATACTCACACTGCTAACAATATATATATATCCAAGGAACGACGACTACCCGAAAGTGCCCGATGTTTGGAATAATACGTTTACGAAAATTTTCTTTTAGGGACTGCCATGATCTGTGAGGACATATCTGAAATTAAGATAAATATTTTGTCACTTTAAATTCATATACTCTTGTGGCACCAATCCGAGTGTCAGATAACTCCCTAATTATGTTTATATATACAGTGGGGTATGCTATAACGAACGGATTCTACTATGAATATTCCTATAACGAACGGTTTTACCTATAAGATTGAGAATGCTATAATGAATGCGGATGAATACAGGACTATTTCGTCTGGCGCATGAATATTGTTGTACCGCTGCTCACAACAAGAGCGTCAGGCGCCATATTGGTTCATTGTGTAATCAGTGCACCACTGAACTTGTTGAAATTTTGTCTTTTGATGTGGAAATTCGTGTCATTTTTATAATTATTTTGTTATACAAGTGTACAATTGTAACAATGAATCGTCAAAAGCGAGTGAGAAAGCTAATAACGCTTGAAACTAAGAAAGAAATTATAAATAAACAGACAAAGTGCCTGTAAGACAGTCACCAAAGAGGGCTAGGAAGGATGACTCCTCTCCTTCCACCTCTTCTCCATAATTCTCTCCCCCCCCCTCCTCCTCCTCTGCCTCCTGTCCTGCATGCTGAACAACACTAAGGTAAGATAAAGTATCGTATTTTTTTACAATTTCCACCAATTTTTCAGTGTTAAGTGGTTGTATTTGGGGGCCTGGAATGTATTAATGCTATAACGAATGAGGTTCTAGCATACCCCACTTTACATCTTTCCTGCAGCTTTTTGGGCCGATTTGTCAGCCATTCATTTAAAAGAATCCCCACATGTGATTGATTGATTTATTGATATGTTTATTGAGATACCAAAAACGTATATACAGTATATCTCTCAAAGGGATGAGGTGACATAAATCACCCCAGTCCAGGAGTGTCCCTGTCAAGACTCGCATAACACAGATATATCTCATATAATCAATTATAGTACATAGTTATAGTCTAGATGCAAAGTTTATATATTTCTTTAATACACCTTCTTTCATTTGCAATTGATCAATTGACCACTTGCCTTTAACGATCAAGATTTTGGAATGACAAATTTCTATTTGCTTTCAACTATTTTCTGAATCCATTCAACAATCAGTTATTTTGATTTGACAATTTACAAAACCTTTCAACAGCCACATATCTCCGATTGCTTTCAACAGTCAACCAAACTTTTCAACAATGCGACTGAAACAATCATCATTGAAAAGAATTTATTCAACAATCTTTAAAATCAGTAACAGCCATAAATATTTAATTTTTGAGTTTACTTACACAAACATCAACAACACAATGAATTCTGGTGTAAACAATGTAATTATGTAATGTCTTTAGTCTTTAGTATGTAGTAGCTACATAAAACATACGATTGCTTAAAAAGAAACAAAGAAAAAAGGGCCTTATACTAATAGCTAAATACATTGGTGTCATGATACTTCCACGAAGCAATTCACAGTAAAGGCCTCGTACACCTTGGTGGGTTGTTTCTGCCTGGCTGTAAGGTAGGGATGGAGGTAGGTGAGGGCGGGAGGGGTAGTGGGATTGGGGAGAGGAGTGTCATATCAGCATCCTGTTGACTTGCCTTCCTCCTCTGCCTCACGAATAGTAACCTGTCAGGTAAAAAAGAACCCATGAGTGTATAGAAGGTTTTTGTTGTGAATTGTTTCAAGTGGAACAAACGGTAAGGCAGTAGGTTATACTCTATTACTGTAGACCTACTGTATATCAATTGAAGATGTCTCGGCGCTCAATACATTGAACCAAGTAGGTGTTGACATGGTTATAGTTCTGCGACACAACATGTTCCGTGACACTAGGCAGTGCAAATTCCACGCCAACTTGCAAAATGTTCTCCCTCAGTGCATTGAGAGTCACTCCTTCTTGCCTGGCGTGGGCCGCGTTGCACCGTGGAGGTACTGCTTCAGGTATGATTTAAACACAGAGAAACAGTTTTCTATGGGGTTCAAGCAAGGAGAGTATGGAGGGAGAAATTTAAAATTCAGCTCGGGATAGACTGCTGCGATACCGTTGTGAATTGGAGCGTTGTCTAGAACAAGTATGGATCTTGCGTCTCCGATTATTGCTGCAAGTGATGCGATGTAATCACTGAACATGAATTCCAGCGTTACGTAATCACACATCAGAGGCAATTTTAGAGGAGGAAATTAAAATTTCTGATTACTATCCATTTTTGTCCCTTGCAGTACATACTTTCCTGAAAGAATTTATTCTAGTCTTAGCAAAGCCTGTTTTGGCTTGATAATATCTCAAAAAGTCCACTGAAATTATCAAGGTAAATGATCTGTTACGTAATCACACAACTTTTAACACTTGTTTTAGGGGAAAATGTACACCTTAAAAACCTGTGATTCTTGATATCAAGGAGGGTTGCAAATCATTATTCCCTATCTCACTATGGCTAAATTAACTTAGGGAACCAGTTGCTGATAAATTAGTAGTTTACAATGTTCTTAATACTAAAAAATCTGGTGTTACGTAATCACAAATTCAAATGTTACGTAATCACTCGGTGAATCCATATATGTCATTATAAAGAATGAGAAAATAAGATTGCTTTATTGAGTAAGAAATACAAATATTATGTTGCATCAAATCAAACAAAGATGAAAGGAAACTTAATCATAACAAAACTAAACAAAACACAATTTATAAAGTTTCTTTAATGTTATCATTAGACAAAGTTCATCTCATTGACTTCGTACATGCCACGATGTGATACACCTACTGGTGGGCCTATTTTCTTGATTACCTTAGCCCATTGGTACATCAATGAATCCTCTCTATCAGGCCACTTCCAATATCGAGGTCCGCTGGGCAACATGACTTTCACCTTGGCGCAACCTTCCAAGACATCCAAGATTTCTCCGGGGAAAAATGTGTCATCATACTTGACAATAACATAGTCTCCAATTTCATATCTGGCAGGTGCGGTGTCGATTTTATGTGGTTGGGTTACGTGGTTTGTCAATGAATGCATGGTGAAGCTGTCATCATTAGTTATCACCTTTGTTATGATTCCATCTTTGTGTGGTTCCACATGATGTACATGCATCGTCCCAGGAATACCCAAGACATTTTCCCAATCTTTCTCAGCACCAGTGATGCCAAGCAGTAATGATATTTTTTCCTGTGATAAAAACAGCAAGGTTATTCTTGTTTTACTAGACACTGCCTCTACTAAGGTCTCTGCACCTTTGATGATTGCTTGACGACTTGTTACTGCTCTTGTAGCCATGCGCTTAATAGTTCCACCCAAACCGTCCACAGCTCCTTTACCATGGCTTGTGGCTGAGTAGTTCCAATCAATACGGTAATAAGGGAAGAGTTGCGGAAGATTTTGTCCGATGTAGCTGAACATAAATTTATTTTTGAACTGGCTTGATGGTCCATCAGTCCACACAGTTATGCTTTTCACTTGCTCTCCAAACAGTTCATTGACATGCTTAAAAACAGTGAAGGAATAGGGTACTACAGTAGTTTTATCGTGGTTTGAGTTATCTGATGCTATTACCATTGGCACACTGTGATCTCTAAACCAAAGCATCACTGTATACAAGGTTACAGAGCTAGACTTCCAGTGTGCACTTGCCACCTCATCCTGATAGATGCATTTCTCTGCAAAGTCCATTTGAATCATTGCTGTTTCTGATTCTTCCTTACAGGCATTCTCTTTTGCATCATTATAAGCCCTGGACTGATTTCTCTTTATGTAAAAATGAAATTTGAATTTGGACAGAATTGATTTCAGAACTGAAACTGCATCATTGGGGGTCCCTGATTTAGTTTTCTTCTCTAACTGATCATTGTCATTTTTTTCCCAGAAGTGCCAGGTAGTGGGGATGTTGGTCATATTCATGGGAATTTCATTTATGAAGACTTGTTCAAATTTGGTCTTACATAATTCACAGTTTGATGACATGCATTGCTTATTGTTCAGATTACACACACAGTCTTGTATGAACTGTTCACAATACAATGGAAAAAGATGCGGAAGCTGGTTATGTAAGCACTCTAAAATCAAAAACATATTACTGTGGTACTGACAGTTGCATACATTTCTCGGCATACTGGATGACAATAAAACTTCTGAAGGTCTACATTCTGCAAATTTACTTTTCCCAATTGCCAAATCAGGATATTCTTCCTTGAAAAGACGAAAGTCCTCAACCACAGACATTGTCAGAATTCGTTTTTGCTCTTTTCTTTTCCCACTTTCATCACGTATAGTCAGTACGTCTTGCTTACCAGGCATATGGCGGGCAATGTCATCACGGCGATAGAACTGTTTCACTGTTTCAACAAGTTCCTCAGATAGAGCAGTGTTCCGTCTGCTTTGTTGTTTAGAGAGTAAGCCCATCGATTCAGCCAACTTTCTGACAACAATTTTCTTTTTCCTGGGGCTGCCAGGTAAAACATTTCGCACTCGTTTTACTGCTTTTCCTAGAGATTGTGTTCGCATTGCAGGCGAAGCAGGGGTCTGGTTATTTGCTGTAGGTGTTGCTTGCTCAACAGCTTTCTTATTCTCACGCCACCTTTTGGTTGCATCTCGGTGTTTTCTTTTGAATTCGGTTTGGTTCTTTCCAGCTTTGTAGTTGTTTACCCGTTCTAGCTCCTTCTTGCGATATTTTTCAATATTATGTAGTTTCTGTCTTTCCCTCCATTCTCGTTGCCTCTGAGCATTGGTCTTGCCCATATTTCCTGAAATAGTGAAAATAAATACATAAGGTATATACATACCTTACATACGTAGCCCAATTTATAAACAATTGTTATGGTCTTGACGTAAAAAATTAAGACAATCCTCACCCCAACAATGAAAAGATAAGAAAAATTAAAGTGATTCTTTTTTGTGTCTATTGTTTGTTGTTACATGGAGTACATGGTGGTGGCCTAAGTTGTGCAATGGTTTATGGATTCCCTCCCCTTCCTAACATGGGATGAGAATATGAATTTCAGAAGAACCCTGAATAACTAACAGCAAGAAAGAAAACAATTATTAAACAAATGCTAAATAGTAGTAAAAATGCTTACCAAATTTAGTATTTTCCTTGATAGTTTCCAGCAAAGATCACTGATGTTCCCTGATGCAATGAAGCACATGCTCTATTTGATTTATGTCATGTGATAAAAACTAATCACCAAATATGTCATGTGTTACGTAATCACCAAAATTAGTTACGTAGTCGCTGAAACTAAAAATGTGATTACGTAACGCCTTATTTATGATAACCCTTAATAGTTATACAGGTTTTGTAAATGTCATATGGAAGCAATACATCTGAAATCAGAAGTTACCAAATATAATGGTATTTGATAACGCAGTTTCTAAAATTTTCAAAAAAATATTTATTTGCCGTTACGTAATCACATCTTCACAACTTCTTTCGTAATCACGAAATTCAAACCAAAGCAAACCAGAACTAAGAGTTTGGTAAGTTGGTAGTGAAAATATAAGCACTCAAAATTTAGTCATGACATTGAAAGAATGTTTTATGGTCATGACAATGATAACTATAGAATTTAAATTTGCCTTTTCAACGACATTTTTCTAATGAATTTAGTGGTAGTGGTGTAGTCAGCAATTTTCAGCAGGAATTGCATTTCAAAGTATAATTTATATGCAGATATGACAGAACAGGGTTTGGTAATTAAAAAAACATTTAAAACAAAAAGTTTTGAGGACTTTCAAAATTTCACTATTGGGGTTACTTTTACATGGAATTCATGTGCAAATGTCTCTAGAAGGGATCTTGTATCTGTCAAACACTCCATGTCGTACGCCATCAGCATCAGGACTTTTCAAAACACATTAAGTCTCGGTAATTTCCATGAAGGTCACCTAGAATATAACGTGGCTAAGCCAGCCTTAAAAGACTTTCTTGCTAATGCCTCTGGGTCCATCTTGAGGAGTTTTTGTTGGTGCTTTTGTTTGTGCTAGCTTGAGCGACACACCTTTAACATAATCACCAAGAAACAGGTAGTTTGCAGGTGCAAGTCCTGGACCCACTCTCCAGAGGACTTCAAAACACATTAAATCTCAGTAATTTCCATGAAGGTCACCTAGAATATAACATGGCGAAGCCAGCCTTAAAAGACCTTCTTGCTAATGCCTCTTGAGTTTAAGGTGATGGGGACATTATTTATCAGGGCATTTGTATATACATTAAGAAGTGGGTATTCCAGTGTATAATATGGCAGGGTATGGGATCTGGAAGAGCTTCAGACCCCCACCATCAAAATACCTCCTTCAGGGGAGTAATGAAGGACTTATACAGCAGTAGTACCAGTAGCCTGTTGAGCTTTAAGTTCTTGATAACACTGCAAATGTCTCTAGAAGGGATCTTGTACCTGTCAAACACTCCATGTCGTACGCCATCAGCACGAAATACATCATCACTCACTTCACCATCACGTTCCATATCGTGTAAGAGGCCAATGTCTGTGATCTGGCCTGACCTTCGTACTTTGTGGTGGGAAAGTTTGTACTCTTGGATGCGATTCTTTTTAAACTTTTTGTTTTGTAATCCAGACTTCTGACTGGGCTTTGGAGTCTTTTATTCCTGGATGACCCATCTTTCTGCATTAAATATGAGATGATTGGGTTCCTAGCACGGAACAGTCGAGAAGTACCACGAAAACTTAATCTACCCACAGCTATGAGGAAACTTTAGTCACACTAGTTGTCCCTGCTCCACAAAGTTTTTTATATGCTTTCTCTGCATTTACTTCATTGATGTCCTCGGTGACTGCATGTCCATGTACTTTCTTGGACCATTGCCTTCACTCTCTCCATAATATAATTTTTTTGCATAATACCTGAATATGTACCGACACCTCAGTTCTCCCGATTTTCCTCAGTCACTTGATCCATTGTAACTACTGGTCTCCTCTGCCTCACAGGGAATCTGTTTGCAGGTTGATCTTCCAGAGTTCCGCAATCATTTTCGTCTTCTGTTTCATCTGAACCTGAGTCCGAGGAAGAATCATAAGGCGGAAGTAGGGGCACATTCAGCTGAACAAGCATGTCTACTTATAAATTTTTTTACTTTCTCAGCTGCTCTCTTTATCACCGCACTTTCATATTTTTGGGTTGGCCTTCCTCAGAGGAACAACGATGATTTTGGTTACACTGCTCAACAACAGACGTCTTACATTAATTGCGTGTCACCCACATACTTATCATAACAATCAGTGACCTCATTACCTCGGTCATCCCTTCTTACAATAACACTCAACACATCAGACTGCTCTACCTGTTACATTACAAAAAGAATTGGCCTTCATCAGAAGAACAACTATTATTTTCATGACACTTCTCTTGATGAGCAGATGGGGTACTTCCCAGGTAATCATACCAGTACCACGCCTGGTATTAGGAAGTCACTCCCCGTAGCGACCGCGAAACTTCTCTAGTATATAGTGATTTTCTCCTATCCTGGGTGGTGATATGTAGGGTATCTACAGATCCACAGTGGAGGTGCATGACCACTGTGGTGTGGCCTTCACAGTGTGGTCATGGCTGACGCCCGGTAGGCACTCAGAACGCGTCGTCTTCTGGAGTGTAAAAGCTTTTTGGATTTCCCTCCCTTCATGGTTGCCTGGCAGAAGGAAGAATGTGGTTGGGTTCAGAAGCTTTTGTGAAAATGGGTAAGACACGACCTCAATGCCATAGTCACCCCTATCAACATAATCACCAAGAAACAGGAAGTTTGCAGGTGTAAGTCCTGGACCCTCTCTCCAGAGGACTTTTTCAAAGCAAATTAAGTCTCGGTAATTTCCATGAAGGTCACCTACAATATAACATGGTGAAGCCAGCCTTAAAAGACCACGTCTCCCCAATGTAAAGGTGCTTTGTCATTTCTTTCATGTTCAAAGTAGCAAAGTGCAGTAAACATTTCATTTGGCAAAGAATTCCGGATAAAGGCTTCTACAGACTCGAATGCGTCACACACTCGATGGCATATGCCATCAGCACGAAATCCAGTATCACACACTTCACCGTCACGTTCCATATCATGTAAGAGGCGAATGTCTGTGATCTGGCCTGACCTTCGAGCTTTGACTGTGCGGTGGGCAAGTGTGTACGTGTTGGAAGCAGGAGTCGCCAATGGTCTGGCACTTAATGGTATGGATCCTGCAACATCTTGGGAATCATTTCCAATGTTGGAAACTGGAGCATTTTCAGAAACACCAACACTGAACAAGTCGTTCTTATGATCCATGATGTGATTCTTCTTTAACTTCTTGTTTTGTAATCCAGCTGAAGCTGGGCATTCCAATCCAGAAGAGACAAGACTTCTCACTGGGCTTTGGAGTCTTTTATCCCTGGATGACCCATCTTTCTGCATTAAATATAGGATGATGGATTCCTAGCACGGAACAGTTGTGAAATACCACGAAAACGCAAACTACCCACAGCTATGAGGAAACTTTTTAGTCACCCGAGTTGTCCCTGCTTCACAAGTTTTTTATAAGCTTTCTTTGCATTTACTTCAATGATGTCCTCAGTGACTGCATGTCCATGTACTTTTGCAATTTCTTGGACCATTGCCTTCACTCTCTCCATCTCCATAATATCATTTTTTGCATAATACCTGAATATGTACCGACACCTCAGTTTTCCCGATTTTCCTCCATGACGCATCACTTGATCCATTGTAACTACTGGTCTCCTCTGCCTCACGGGTAATCTGTTTGCAGGCCGATCTTCCGCACTTTCGCAATCATTTTCATCTTCATCATCTGAACCCGAGTCCGAGGAAGAATCATAAGGTGGAAGTAGGGGCTCATTCAGCTGAACAAGCATGTCTGTACTTACATATTTTTGTACTTTCTCAGCCGCTCTCTTTATCACCTCACTTTCATCCAATGGGTTGGTCAATTCCTACTCGTCTCTGTAAGTTTCTTGAAGAGAAAAAAAAATGGCAAAATAGGGCTGCATTCGCTCAGTGACACACTGTTACCCTGTTAGGGGAATACTGGCCACTTCGCCTAACAGCTATTTCGGCCAAAGCTTTTTGTTTGCAGTCATATTCTTTGGACTTCTTCCTTTTTTCCTTTTACTTTTAATTGCCATTCTTGTTCTAGTACACATTTTTCTGTGGTCTTGTTGGGGTCTTGAATCTTCTTTTCTTCGGTCTTCACTACAAGGAGAGCCTCCTTGTAGCTCAGGTTTTTCTTGCTTGGCAGTTTATCCACCCACGCTCCTTCCTCCACTTGGGACACTGCCGGTCGGAGGAGGAGTGAGGGCCACCACGAGCTGTGCATTTCTTGTTGCCCTGACCAGTTGGTGCCCGGGTGTTACAGACCTCCCGAGCAGGACACTTCTCCCCCGCCAGGTGGCCGTACCCATTGGCATTTGTAACAACTTATTGGTCTTCTTTCTTCCTGTGTGGAGATGCTCTCCCATCCCAGCAAAGTGGTGCTTGGTAGCTTCATGAGGTAGCTAACCAGCTGAACAGACGTTCTTGTAATAATGCCACTCTTTTCTCGGCTAGATGGTCGGAGAACGTCGGCTTATCATCGATGACTACCCCTATATCCTTCTCTACAGTGGTCTTCTTGATTGTGGTGTACATATGGTTCACACTCAGGATGGGGTGGACAAAGGAAGCTCACAATGTGCTCTGTATACATTTTGTATTGGCTGTACCATGTACCTGTCTCTTTTTCTTATTGGCTTCACTCTGGTGGTTGCCTCCATTTGTCAGTGACTGGCAGTGTCACCTCTTTCCTGGGCAAACACACAACACCCTGGGTTTCACGCACTAACAACTGCACCTGTCATTCGTTTTTCATGGGAATATATTAATACTGAGACAACGTCACGAAAATTACCATTCCATTCACTTTGGGAATAAGAATATCCAAGAGTCGGCCATCTCCACGTGTACCCTAGGATACATACAGCATGTACTGTACTACAGTACGTATATTTATTCCCATCACTTTCGCTTGGTGTTGTAACGAATCTAATTGGTTCTAGAACCTCGTTCGTTATAGGATTAATCCGTTCCAGGCCCCCAAATACAACCACTTAACACTGGAAAATTTCTGTGGAAATTGTAAAAAATACGGTACTTTATCTTACCTTAGTGTTGTTAAGCATGCAGGTACCCCTAAACACTGGCACAGCACTGTCACTTGCACTGGGAGCCTTGGATTGAAGGTCCTCAAACAAATGTTTAGCCTTCTCACAAGTTATAGCTCCACTAATGCTATTACCTGTCATTTCTTTCTCCTTTATCCATACTAAGAGTAACTTTTCCATCTCTTCAATCACATTACACCTTGCTTTGCAGAGTCTAAAGATTCCCTTAGCCTCTTGCACACTTTTTAATTCCTCTTTATTCTTCAAAATCGTATTTACTGTATAGTCGATTTAGCCATCCCATATTCATCACTTAAGTTTCGCAATGCTTATTCCATTCTCACGTTTATTTATAATTTCTTTCTTAGTTTCAAGGGTTATTAGCTTTCACTTGCTTTTGACGATTCATTGTTACACTTGTATAATCTGCTGTACTGCATCCTCCCTGCCATGGTCTAAACCTTAAATAAGAATGTAATGAGATGCAATATATATCTACATTATACTCCTTCATAATATTATACAATAGCCTTGGACACATTGCCAAGATCTGTTCTTTCATTGGAGCACATTACTGTATGGGACAACCTAGTATCTCCTAATGGTCCTAAGAGTAGCGGCTACAGCAAGTTCCTTTACTCTATGTTCTGTACTTGGTAAATCTAACTCCATTCTCTCAATTCCAATGTTCCGTTGAGACCCTAAAACGATTCTCATGGCCTCGTCTTGTGTCACTGCGAGCTTTTCAATAACTTTCTTACTGTACATTATAGAAGCTTCATAGTCAATAACTGAACGTCTAGTACCGATATAAACCTTCTTTAAAATAGGAATACCTGTGCTATTTCCCTTCCATGTCAGAGCTCTTAAGTATTTATGTCAGTGTAGTAGCAGTTGTTTCATGGCACCCAACCAAAGGTCATACCGAGGGTTCGCTCGCCCCAGTCCGCCGTGCTATCTGAGCATTACGTATACCCTAGTTGTGATGGAGAGTGGTGAGACCTTGTGTGGATCCCAGATAATTTCTCGCTCCATTCTATGTAAGATGTTGATGACTGGCAATCACGTCGACCCCCTAGCTAAAGTACTTTTTGGGGGGTACTGTACGTGTGTGTGTGACAAGACTAACCTAACCGACCCCCTGGCTAAAGTACTTTTTGGGGGGTACTGTACGTGTGTGTGTGTGACAAGACTAACCTAACCGACCCCCTGGCTAAAGTACTTTTTGGGGGTACTGTATGTGTGTGTGTGACAAGACTAACCTAACTGACCCCCTGGCTAAAGTACTTTTTGGGGGGTACTGTACGTGTGTGTGTGTGACAAGACTAACCTAACCGAACCCCTGGCTAAAGTACTTTTTGGGGGTACTGTATGTGTGTGTGATTTGACACCCTGTACATTCCCCCTCCCCCCAATATCATGACTCCCGTGATAAACAATCCACTTAATGCACCTTTCCCGGTTAATTGATATATATACCTGTAATTAATAGATTAAGTACTGTATATTTTACTGAGAAATTCTGTAAATCCAGATAATATTCCCCGAGTTCATTATTTCCTAGATAATTATATATATATATATATATATATATATATATATATATATATATATATATACATTAATGCATTTATATTTATCCTGTAATGTAAATTTGTTTTGTTAGTGTTTAATTGACCAAAATTATGAGATTTAATTGATATTTTGTAATAAATGTTTAGTAAAAGGTCAGAATAAATATATTTACTTTTATGTTTATAATTATTATAATTATTCTCTTCACAATGTTCATAATATAATAATTTGTGTACAGTACTGTAGGCGAGTCCACTAACACCTTCACTACAGGGACGACACTTTTAATATTAACAACAGATGATTTTATTCAGCTCAGAGGTGACCCCATACACCAGGTGTTAGTAGACTATCACCACTAGCACCTTCACTACAGGGACGACACTTTTAATATTAACAACAGATGATTTTATTCAGCTCAGAGGTGACCCCCATACACCAGGTGTTAGTAGACTATCACCACTAACACCTTCACTACAGGGACGACACTTAATATTAACAACAGATGATTTTATTCAGCTCAGAGGTGACCCCATACACCAGGTGTTAGTAGACTATCACCACTAACACCTTCACTACAGGGACGACACTTAATATTAACAACAGATGATTTTATTCAGCTCAGAGGTGACCCCATACACCAGGTGTTAGTAGACTATCACCACTAACACCTTCACTACAGGGACGACACTTTTAATATTTACAACAGATGATTTTATTCAGCTCAGAGGTGACCCCATACACAAGGTGTTAGTAGACTATCACCACTAACACCTTCACTACAGGGACGACACTTTTAATATTAACAACTGAGGTAAGTCTTGGAACAACAGGACATGAACCCAGGGCAAAGTGTGAGAGGTAGTGTATGTTATCTCTTGGCTGCCTGAGTAGTTACCATATATATAATGTACAGTAAATCATCATGAGTAAGGTTGTTTAAATAACTTGTTTTTAAAAGTTTATTTCAAGTTATTAATCTAACTTAAATTAACTAAATAGAGAATTTCTTGAACTTACCCTAAAATACAGAATATATGTGTCATTAATATTCAAGTAGTTTATTATTGTCTTAAGTGAAACATAATTGATAATTATTTTGTGGATCTAAAATTTGTGTTGAAAGGTAATGATGTCAGATATGTATGGAGGGTGGTGAGTCAGGTGTGTGGTGACAGTAATGACAAACACCTGCACTAGATGTAGTCGTCCACACCATCTGTGGACGACTGCTGGTCCATATCAACCTCTTGAGTCACCTTAGAACTCATACTCAATTCCAAGTGACAGCAAAGTTGTAGTAGTGGGTGTGGTATGTTTTGTACTGGATTGATCTGGAGCTCCACTAACTCAACACAGCTACTTATGTTTAATATTAAGGTAATAAATGGTAGGCTGGAGGCCACTAACAAAATAGTAGTAGTAGGTGCTGCCATTATTGTTACATACAGTTATGTAATATAAATACTGTACAGTTGTTGGTTAACATAGTAGTGAAGACTTGGACAATTCAACTCAGTACAGTGCAACATTTTATGCTCATATAAATGCTACTGTACAGTTCAGTACAGTGCAGTTCAGTATTGAACAGTACAGATGTCCCTCATTAATGTTACAACTGATGTACAGTACAGATATCCCTCATTAATGTTGCAACTGATGTACAGTACAGATGTCCCTCATTAATGTTACAACTGATGTACAGAACGGATGTCCCTCATTAATGCTACAACCAATGTACAGTACAGCACAGTACAATATAGTACAGTTCAGTACAGTACAGATGCCTCTCATTAATGTTACAACATGTTAATAAATGTATCTTTAGCAGGGTGAGTTACAAGTCAGTTATAATAGGAGAAAGTTATTTATTTCCTTGTTTACAACGACTGATTTAACTGAGAACTATTTACGTGAATGTGTTGTGATGTAGTCACTGAAGAGCGGCGACGTACAGTACAGTGTGTGTAAAAAAAGAAAAGTTTCCACTGAGAAGGTATATTAATACACCCTGTACCTGGACCCTAGTGGCAGGAATGTGGACTGAGGACCACCATATGTACGGTAATAACACAGTAAATATAGTTTATACCTTTAGAATAACTCAAGAGGCACTAGAGTGTGAAGTAACAAGACGATCTGTGACCAAGAGGAGAGAGTACAATAAACTTAACAAGACTTAACATAGTTTCCCTTAACAAAGTGACACACTCTTAAATATTAAATGCTTATAAATTTATTTAAATAATTGAGTGAACAATTGGTGATTTTTTTTTTTGACTAGTAATTAGCAAATATAAATTAAAACTTTATAAATGAAGAAAAATAGAAATATATACAGAAATAAAGGAGAAATAACAAAAATATCCAATATTACCAAAACTATAATAAAAACTGGAAACACAAAAGATGGGGATCATCCTTCTAGTGACTCAAGGGTCATGGAGGGACTCCCCTAACATATAAAGGCCCAAGAAAACATGAAATAGAATAACTTGGCCTGACTGAGACCGGCCTGGTACTGCACCCTCAGAGCTAATGGTTCACCAACCAACCCAACTACTTCAATACTGTTGTCGACAGTGAAGGACAGACCAAGACTGTCAAGATATAAACAAATTTAATAGAAAAATTATAAAAATTATCAATGAGGTCAATATTTATTATATTGGCTGTGACTTAACGCTTGCGTTTTTCTCCAAGTTCACTGATCAAATATAATAGTTATCCCAGGAACGTTTTCTGTGATCAAATATAATAGTTACCCCTAAAACCTTCCTCTTATTGAACCACAATCCCACTAGCGTAGCTCGGGGGGGGGGGGGGGCGGCACTTTTGTGTCTGCTCATCACCCTTATCTGCAGCTACTGGAGACGTTAATCCATCCCTTTGTATAGGGCGGCAGGGCCGGCGCTACCCACTAGGCGAACTAGGCAATCGCCTAGGGCGCCAACATCTGGGGGCGCCACAAATTCAGGGCAAACTTGGATAAAATTAAAAATGAAGGGAAAACTGTGGTGGACACTGTGGTGGAGCCGTGGAGGGTCGGAGCAGGATGTTAGAAGGGTGGGGGTCGGAGGGTAGGTAGACGGTAGCCGACTGTGTTTTCTTTTTTAATATTCGTTAACCCCCCGGAGGGACTAACCCGGGTCCTTATCTTTGGCGGCCTGGAGAACTGTCGAGCAGTGACCTGAAGGCTGACATCTGAGGAACCCTTCTCCCAACCCCACCATCCCCTCCCCTCCCTTACTGCCAGGGCGGCTGAGCCGCCCCTTCCCTGCCTTTGTCGGGATGAGGCAAGGTTACCTGACCTCTGAAGTTTGACCTCGCATAACATAATCCCACTGAGACTGGCCGCCAGCCGCCAGGCAAATAGTAACCTGGAACAACTTGATTAGTTGGAGATCAAGATTCAAGCTGTCCAGACTACTCACAGACACCAGTGACCAGGCCACTTCAGTCATCTCCAAGAGTGTGGTGCAGTGGCAACAACTTCAACAGCTGGCTATCCTGCTAAACAGTAAGTTGAAACTGTCTTATTATTTTTATAATGTATGTAGTTATTTGATTTCTCTTGTACTCTGTCTATAATGCTGTACCTTAGCTAGTCTTTGTTTCAATCTTAGTGCTTCTCGTCAAGTTTTATCATACGTGTGTTACGATGTGTACTAGTGGAGCGTGAGCGTGAGATGAAAATTATGTTATCAGTGGTGTTTGGAGAGTTAGAAACACTGTAGTAATGGGTTACTGTACCTACATTAGCTTATCAAAACTTTCAAGGGGCCGCACATCTAAAGGCTTGCCTAGGGCGCCAAATCATCTTGCACCGGCCCTGATCGGCGGCAAGTTAATCCTCGTCGTGTCTGACCTAACACCTGACCCACATCATCACGGCCACATCATGAGCCACACCCTTGCTATGCCTCCCCCCCGGTACTCAGACAAAAGCCACCCAGACAAAAGCCCCCCAGACAAAAGCCACCCAGACAAAAGCCACCCAGAGAAAAGCCACCCAGACAAAAGCCCCCCCAGACAAAAGCCACCCAGACGAAAGCCACCCAGACAAAAGCCACCCAGACAAAAGCCACCCAGACAAAAGCCACCCAGACGAAAGCCACCCAGACGAAAGCCACCCAGACAAAAGCCACCCAGACAAAAGCCACCCAGACAAAAGCCACCCAGACAAAAGCCACCCAGACAAAAGCCACCCAGACAAAAGCCCCCCAGACGAAAGCCACCCAGACGAAAGCCACCCAGACAAAAGCCCCCCAGACGAAAGCCACCCAGACAAAAGCCACCCAGACAAAAGCCCCCCAGACGAAAGCCACCCAGACGAAAGCCACCCAGACAAAAGCCCCCCAGACGAAAGCCACCCAGACAAAAGCCACCCAGACGAAAGCCACCCAGACAAAAGCCACCCAGACAAAAGCCCCCCAGACAAAAGCCACCCAGACAAAAGCCCCCCCAGACAAAAGCCACCCAGACAAAAGCCCCCCAGACAAAAGCCACCCAGACAAAAGCCCCCCCAGACAAAAGCCCCCCAGACAAAAGCCCCCCAGACAAAAGCCACCCAGACAAAAGCCCCCCCAGACAAAAGCCACCCAGACAAAAGCCCCCCCAGACAAAAGCCCCCCCAGACAAAAGCCACCCAGACAAAAGCCCCCCAGACAAAAGCCCCCCAGACAAAAGCCCCCTACTTTGATCGGGGTGGCTTTTGTCTGACAACAGTAAGGGCTTTCAAAAGTTACGGACATAATTAAATAGTTGAGGGCAAAATATGCTGTTCTTCTCTGTGGTTAATTATTGGTTAGGTTAGGGTTAGGTTAAGTTAGGTTAGGTTGGGTTAAGTTAGGTTAGGGTTAGGGTCTGTAATTTTAGAAGGTGAAGGTTGTGGAATCATTTGTCGATTTCATTGAAACAAAAGGTAAAACCGCCGGGAATATTTCAATGATGATTTTGGATAAATTAGAGAAAGACGGAATTGATATTTGATAATGCTGTGGTGATGGCTGGTGTTCAGAAATGTATCAAGGAAATTAATAAAAAAAGCAGAATTTGTTGCTTGTACAAATCACTCGCTGAATTTGGCAGGTGTTCATGCAGCTTCTGTTGCTGTGAATTCTGTTACCTTTTATGGATGTGTGGAGCATTTGTTTGTATTTTTTTCTTCATCAACCCATGGCTGGGATGTTCTAACTTCAATCACTGGTCAAAGTGTCAAGCATATAATAGAAACTCGGTGGAGTGCGAGGGGAGAAGCTGTAAGTGTTGTAAAGAAACATTTCTCAAAAATCTTAAGTGCCCTAGAAAAGTTAACTGGTGAAGAAGAAAGTACAGCTACCAGGGCAGATGCTGGTGTTCTACTTGGTGAGTTGAGTACAGCTACCAGGGCAGATGCTGGTGTTCTACTTGGTGAGTTGAGTACAGCTACCAGGGCAGATGCTGGTGTTCTACTTGGTGAGTTGTAATCATTTTCCTTATTGTTCTTTCTTGGCCTGTGGGGACCCGTCCTTCTAGAAATTAACGACACACAGACTTACCTCCAAACCAAGGGCTTGAACATACAACAATGTGATATAAAACTCAGGGCTTTAGAACCATTTCTCGGTGAAAACAGGGACAAGCTAGTGAGTAATGGAGTTAACTATGCCAAAGAAATTTGCAATGATCTGGGGATAGTCATGGAGCGTCAGCGTGGACCCAAAGAGAAGAAACAAAGGATCACCAGATGATGAAGTGCCATAAGACATTGAGAGAAATGTTTCCTTCACTGGACAGAGTGATCCAAGAAATAACTTGAGATTTCAACAGCTTCATGAACTTGCTGAGAAATATGCCTTCCTTACCCCATTGAATCTTTTGGATGATAAATATGAGTGTCAAATAGATCACGATCACGACGACATTAATGAAGAGGAGTTCCTCGTTGAGAGAAAAAGACTTTGTTGCTGCTATAACTATTAAAGACACAATACAGACGTGGTAAGAAGGCCCCCTTGAACTTTTGCAGTTTATTCAAAAGTATAACCTTGGGAACTCGGTTCCAAATATAGTAATAATGCTGAGTATTTTCCTCACAATTGGTGTCAGTGTTGCTGCCTGTGAGAGGAGTTTGTCCAAACTAAAACTGACCAAGAATGACTTAAGATCTACTATGAGCACCTTGCGGTTGACAAATCTTGCCATACTGTCTATAGAGAGACAATTGACAGATGAAATAGTTTTGACAATGTCATTGAAGAATTTGCCAACAACAAAACAAGAGAAGTTACTTTGTAGAAAGTTGTAGTTTTCATTTCAGAACTAAAGATGGTCCTTATTTTGTACACTTTTTTACCTTTTTTCCCTATCCTATATGTCGTTTTTTCTTTTTGTTTAACTGTTACTTATAAAGTTTAAGTATGTTTGGGGTGTATTTAAAGCATACTATATTTGAGTGTGTGAAGGTACAGTAATATTATAATGGTACACAAACTATTTAATATATATATATAAGAGTGAGTCACTGGGCAATATGTATTTTTTGTGGGGGCACAGGAGGGGGGGGCGGCAAACTCAAGGGCCGCCCTGGGCGGCACACACTCTAGCTACGCCACTGCACAACCCTTTTTATTCTTCTTCTTCCCTTTATCAACCCTTCTTATTCTTCTTCTTCCTCTCATCAACCCTTCTTATTCTTCTTCTTCCTCTCATCAAGGGAAGAACACAAGATAGATGGAAGAAACAAGTGCTGGAGGAAGGCCTTATATAAGGTTATCAAGGCATTATTGCCAAAGTACACACAGTGACAAAATTTACACAATTTAAGATAATTAATAATATGATAGAATATTTTTATAATTGTTAGATCATTTAAAAGTAAATTTAATGTAAAAGCTGTTCCTTTTACAGAGGGTGAGAGGGAGCCGTGTGTCATGGCCTCCTCCATGTAAACAAAGCCGAGAAAAATATTGTGAAGAAAATTGGTTTAAATTGGTGTAATATTGTGTTGTGAGGACTCATTAGTGAGAGAGAGAGCCTTATAATAGTTGTGAGGACTCATTAGTGAGAGAGAGAGCCTTATAATAGTTGTGAGGACTCATTAGTGAGAGAGAGAGCCTTATAATAGTTGTGAGGACTCATTAGTGAGAGAGAGAGCCTTATAATAGTTGTGAGGACTCATTAGTGAGAGAGAGAGCCTTATAATAGTTGTGAGGACTCATTAGTGAGAGAGAGAGCCTTATAATAGTTGTGAGGACTCATTAGTGAGAGAGAGAGCCTTATAATAGTTGTGAGGACTCATTAGTGAGAGAGAGAGCCTTATAATAGTTGTGAGGACTCATTAGTGAGAGAGAGAGCCTTATAATAGTTGTGAGGACTCATTAGTGAGAGAGAGAGCCTTATAATAGTTGTGAGGACTCATTAGTGAGAGAGAGAGCCTTATAATAGTTGTGAGGACTCATTAGTGAGAGAGAGAGCCTTATAATAGTTGTGAGGACTCATTAGTGAGAGAGAGAGCCTTATAATAGTTGTGAGGACTCATTAGTGAGAGAGAGCCTTATAATAGTTGTGAGGACTCATTAGTGAGAGAGAGAGCCTTATAATAGTTGTGAGGACTCATTAGTGAGAGAGAGAGCCTTATAATAGTTGTGAGGACTCATTAGTGAGAGAGAGAGCCTTATAATAGTTGTGAGGACTCATTAGTGAGAGAGAGAGCCTTATAATAGTTGTGGACAAGGTGAGAGACTTGGCAGGAGCAACAGGTAGGCACGGCTTATAGCACTATGTTACCCTCACTTATATATCATATTATTGTATGTGAGTAATTATTATTCAATATATTTATGAATGGTTTTACTGTATCAATTTGTTTCAATTTGAATAACAAATAATAAATATAATATAATATTTTGAAGGTTGTAAAGTTGTTGTGGCCCCAGGATATACTACACTATTGTAACACAGTAGAGATAGAACACGTAAAGGAAGATAGAACACGTAAAGGAAGATAGAACATGATATATTAACCAACAGCTCAACGTTTAACAGTTTAGGTATAGACTAAAAAATGTTTATCTAACCTAACCCAATTATATGTCCATAAGAGAAGTGGGACATCTTGGAGTATCACAAGGGAGATAATGATTAAGCATTAATGACTAGTGTAATAATGCCCACAGCCATCCTGTCCACAATCCCATTAAAATCATAGACAATCTCCGCAGCTAACGGTCAAATACCCTTTGGATATTTGGCCAGCCAGCACAGTCAAATAACACCTTCATAACTTGTACTGGGTAGTGGTGGTGGAGTCCCTTAGTACCAGAGTACTGTGTTTATATTTGATTCATATTATCCACAGTTGTTCTGTGGATGATGTAGTATTAATGGTAAAATTTCACTTGTTACCACCAAGCATTTGGAAGTTGAAATTATGCTTGATGGATGTAAAATGTTATATAGATTTGATTCTATTGTTTGCAATTTTTTGGTACAAATTTATAAATGAAAAAGTTTTGATTTTAGGGGAAAATTTGACATTTCCTACGAACATCTCGGACAAGCGTGTACAGTGTATGTAATTAATTTGTATTTAGTATATGTGTGCACTGTATGTATTAGATATAGAGTATATAATTAATTTAGGAAAACCTAACCTAACCTACTCCAATTTAACCTAACCCATGCACTATACCAAGATCTGGTTGGTTAACAAACCAGCTACTAAAATATCTCACTTATACAGTACTTAATTTGTGACAGAAATGCCTTATAATAAAAGTGTTTTAGAATGATCAAAACTACTGATTGCAACCGTAAAATTATTAAAATTCTTTGGGTGGCAACAAATGACATAATATCATATTAACTAATAAAATTGACACAACTTCTTAATTTAGTTATAAGTACTAGTATTTTTTTCGCTCTTCTGTAAATACAAACATAAATCACTTGTAGTTGACTGGTCATGAAGGATGAGGGCAATTATGGGGTAAAACACAGTGAACAACTGATAGCGTGACACTGAAATGATGTCTCTACGTGCTTTGTATGCAAAGAAATTAACTATTTACTGTAAACAATCTACCAAAAAATATGACGTGGCAGCCTGCGTTGTTGTCCGCTCTTAAACCAATAAACACTGACTCCGGTAATACTGTACTTAACTTGTCAATAAATGACAGAGCCTCACATTGGGGGTTTTATTACCATAAATATAGAATTGATTGACTTTTTCTTTTAGGCTTTACTATCCAGATTCATGAGTCTATTATCTCCACAAATCCCTTATTTATTTTTTTGTTTGGTTAAGTAGGATCTTAAACCTATTCTATGCACATTATAAATTATGAGAATTATATTGTTGGAATCAAATCCCATAATATGAGTTTAAATGTATTCCCAAGTTCTTTTGAGTAGTATTGGTTAATGAGTGAAACTTATGTTCTTATATTTTATTTTCCCTCCGTAGTTATGACTTCGTGTTGCCGTTGCTGTTTATCAAATCGTAAATTATCTGCAAGACCCATTGTCAGATTTATAGCCGAGTGGTGGGGCCTGTTCAACGACCAAGAGGGCCAAGATTATTTATTAACGACTGCCATATATGACATTATTAGTTGTAATTTCTATAATGAAACCATTTGCATATAAAACCAATTATACAACAGAACACAAACTTTATTTATAACAACTAATGAGTCAGCTCACAACATTTTATGTATACTGTATATGAATTCATAAATTATTAAACTACACACACATATATGAAATGATAGTTTAAGTATATAACATAGACAGGAAAGAATTATATAAACTGAAGTACAGCAACGAACAACTGAATGTAAATTAATTTTTCCCAAATAACCAACAAGACAGTAATGAAAACTGATAATATTTATGAAAAAATTAACAACAGAGAAATAATGAGAAATTCTTCCTTCCATTAATAACGTCTATATACACAGTACTGTACTCATTATGTGATGGTGATAATTAACTCAATACAATTTAATTTTCCTGCTTTTTCCTCCAGGTTCAATTTCTTTGTAAGGTCTGCCCAAAATATTGTCATGACCAGCTTGCTTTTTCTACGGTGAGTCATTGAATGCCTATATTGTGTAAGCACGTGACAGTTGAGAAGGAGTGTTCACATATTGCAGTGCTTGTACCAAATGTGAGGGCAGCCGCATAAAGCTTGTGTATGTGAGTTAATCCATTTCAGAAAGGATATGATATCTTGAAATTTTCACCAATGTTTTTGAGAAACTGGGCAATAGAATTCTTCAATAAGTCACTTAGTTACATGACATTCACTTACCAGAAGAGACGACTCAGTGTCGACACCTAGGAGTTTAGCCAATGGGGACAAGATTTTCCGGAAGTAATAAACGAGTCTTGGATTCTGGCCAACGACTAGAAATGACTAAGTAATCTCATATTATGTTCACCAAACTCAGCATTGAGTTCACCAAGGCAGTTATCTAAAATATTGTAGTACAGTTGATGATGTAAATCAGCTTCACTATCAAAACCATGAACATTAGAATGTCTTACAGTTGTTTTAGTCTGTTAAGTATTGGGGCAGTGTGTTATGCTTTTGCTTTTCCTGATGGTATTCTGTAAGGTCATGATGATCAAGTTTTGGTGAGATATTCTCATTGCCAGTGTTGTTCCAGATGTCTTTAACACTTCTGACAAGAGATTCAATAAGGTGAATTCTTGTCATGAAGTCAGTCATGTGATTGTAAAAGCTGATCTGCTGGTCTAAGTGTCGGCAGAAATTCCTTCACACGGTATGCAGTAAACATGAATTTTTCTGCATTTTATCTGTTTCAATAATCCAGTTGCCACACTGCTGCATCACACTCATTTTCCTCACCTGTATCAAGTACATCCACCAACTGTTTGTGGTTAGCTATAATTGCTGACACAGTGGCCGGGTGACGTGACCACTGCTTGCTTTCCAATAGTATGCACTACTGTTAACCAAATGTAGCGGATGGTTAAAAGTTAATTCATTTTGTCACTTACAGTGACCAGTTTATTGTGCACCCCATACTTATCCTGTGAGCAGTAGCACAAAAGAATTACAGAGTTGAGGTCACAAGGGGTCTGGATAACTAACCCCAGTGGTCAGGACATTATGACATTGAATGTTACAGAGTATTTCAAATACTGTACATTGTTTTATTTTTGTACATCGAGGGTAACTTATTCACAACTGCCTGAGTACAACAGTGTGAGGCAATATGCCTGGCTACACACTTTGTTATTCACATTTGCATGAGAAGTATTCAAGCATATTGTGTGTTTGGTTCTATAGATGGGAAATGATATAGCAACTGAGTTCAAAAAAGTGCATGCAGTCTTAATATATCGGCTATCTTGCCATTTAGAGATAAAGTGTTGTCCATTTCACACACAGTGTATTTGGACCTGTCCGTAAAAGGTTCTGTCTTCACACAGTCAAGGACGTGGTATTCCAGTTTGTGGTCATTTGTTTGATCACACACTTTGCATTTAGTTTTTTTCACATCTGCCTGAGGGATATACTGCCAGAGGTACTTATATCCTTATCTTACTTTAGCAGTTACATTATCTTGTAATCTAGTTCCCTGCTCCATATACATGTTTCACTTGATACTTTTCATCATGGTAAACACTGTATTGACTAATGCCTGTTTGCACTTGTCTGCTTGCATCAAATTCATCAATCTGTTCTTTCCTAGTAACAGTTTTAAGGGTTCTTTTTGACAGACCCAAATTGTGTTTAACTGTGTCTTTGTTAGACTCGAGTTTGGCGAGGGCATCAACTCTGTCATGTTCTTTGAGGCCTGTGTGAGAAGGGATCAACAACAGTTTGATCTTGACACCTCCATCAACAAGGTCCACATTTGTGTCTGGCTTCACAGACAAATGCGTGACAACTTAAGTTAAGAGCAAGCAGGATAGAGAGTCAGTGATGACGAGACTGTCGGTGATGGTGATTTAAATAAATTTAATGGCTGAAAGTATGGCGACTAATTCTGTTTGTAGAATGGATGCCCACTTGTCAATTCTAATTCCTTTCTCAGTTACATTTCCATTAGGTTGATCATAACCTAACATCTTCATTTGCACTGAAAAGTGAGATAAGTCTCCTACCATTGGTGTTAGTGGTGGGGTCTTTTTCTTCATCATATAGATTACAGCTCCTCCCCGACTTACGACCTCTGACCACCCGGACATTCGACCTCCTGGTGTCCAGAAGACACATCTGGGGCCTTGCATTTTTTGGGTGGGTGACTGTACCGCTGACACTTGAAGCATCTGGTCTGTCATGGCACGTAAGATCTCACTCAGACGATGTCCCATCCCAGTGTGACCGTCTCTGGAAGTTTGTGGAAAAATCCAACTAGAGCCGAGGTGGATTTTCCGTCGGGTCTCTTAATTTCTCTCTGCGCGTCTATTTTTTCTTCTATGAGTTCTTTAATATCATTCTTGTTCATATGTTATACTTTGGCGTGGGAAATAGCTTCCCACACATTAATGGGGCCGTCATCGATGACATTAAACGTTGCTAAGTTGTTTAGCCTGTCTCCAGTCACCGAAGGTGAGGGAGGCTGAGGACTGTGTGGCGCTTCTAAGAAGTCAGCAATGACTGGGAGGCATAACACCTCTCACATAACCTCCAGTGTGACCAGCCAGGAACTCCTGGTTAAGTAGCCACTTCCTTTTTTATCATGACCCAGTTTGTCTCCAGCAAAGTAAAGGAATACAGATGTAAACCTTCCTTATTTCTCTCTCTGGTGTTATCTCTATCAATACAGTACAGGCACCATCTACTTGTAGAGGTTTTCTATAAGTATATGCTGTTGTTTCTTCTCTAAAACACTGTCTGCTGTACTCGAGACTCCAGTATTGGTGGGACTGTGTTGGCTGATGCATGGCTGTGTGCTCATGATCACATTTGTAAATAACTGACGGTCTTAATTTATATGGAAACAAGACTTTTATCAACAAAGTCATTTCATAAGTTTTGAATATATTCTATCTCAATATGCTGTAAGAAAATTTGGAGAGTGAAAATGTTTTTATATTCCTGGGAACTGCCATAGAGCGGGTACCCCTACCAATGAGTTGTTCCAATGATCTAGATTGGAAACTTGATCCACCAGGACTGCCTTTGGGTCTGTTGGTATAAACACAAACTGCTCCAATACTTAACAGTGACTGAAACAACTGTAAGACATTCTAATGTTCATGGTTTTGATAGTGAAGCTGATTTACATCATCAACTGTACTACAATATTTTAGATAACTGCCTTGGTGAACTCAATGCTGAGTTTGGTGAGCATAATATGAGACTACTTACAGTCATTTCTAGTCGTTGGCCAGAATCCAAGACTTGTTTATTACTTCCGGAAAATCTTGTCCCATTGGCTAAACTCATAGGTGTCGACACTGAGTCGTCTCTTCTGTTAAGTGAATGTCATGTTGCTAAGTGACTTATTGAAGAATTTTATTGCCCAGTTCTCAAAAACATTGGTGAAAATTTCAAGATATCATATCCTTTCTGAAATGGATTAACTCACATACACAAGCTTTATGCGGCTGCCCTCACATTTAGTACAAGCACTGCAATATGTGAACACTCCTTCTCAACTGTCACGTGCTTACACAATATAGGCATTCAATGACTCAAAGTAGAAAAAGTAAGCTGGTCTTGACTGTATTTTGGGCAGACCTTACACAGAAATTGAACTTGGAGGAAAAAGCAGGAAAATTAAATTGTACTGAGTTAATTATCACTATCACATAATGAGTACAGTACTGTGTATATGGAAGTTATTAATGGAAGGAAGATTTTCTCATTATTTCTCTGTTGTCATTTTTTCATAAACATCATCAGTTTTCATTATTGTCTTGTTGGTTATTTGAGAAAAATTAATTTACATTCAGTTGTTTGTTGCTGTACTTCAGTTTATATAATTCTTTCCTGTCTATGTTATATACTTAAACTATCATTACATATATGTGTGTGTAGTTTAATAATTTATGAATTCATATATAGTATACATAAAATGTTGTGAGCTGACTCATTAGTTGTCATAAATAAAGTTAGTGTTCTGTTGTATAATTGGTTTTATTTCCAAATGGTTTCATTATAGAAATTACAACTAATAATGTTATATATGGCAGTCGTTAATAAATAATCTTGGCCCTCTTGGTCGTTGAACAGGCCCCACCACTCGGCTATAAATCTGACAATGGGTCTTGCAGATAATTTACGATTTGATAAACAGCAACGCCAACAAGAAGTCATAACTAGGGAGAGAAAATAAAATATAAGAACATAAGTTTCACTCATTAACCAATACTACTCAAAAGAAATTGGAAATGTATTTAAACTCATTATTATGGGATTTGATTCCAACAATATAATTCTCATAATTTATAATGTGCATAGAATAGGTTTAAGATCCTACTTAACCAAACGAAAAAATAAATAAGGGATTTGTGGAGATAATAGACTCATGAATCTGGATAGTAAAGTCTAAAAGAAAAAGTCAATCAATTCTATATTTATGGTAATAAAACCCCCAATGTGAGGCTCTGTCATTTATTGACAAGTTAAGTACAGTATTACCGGAGTCAGTGTTTATTGGTTTAAGAGCGGACAACAACACAGGCTGCCACGTCATATTTTTTGGTAGATTGTTTACAGTAAATTGTTAATTTCTCTGTGTCAAAGGGCGTGGAGACATCATTTTAGTGTCACATGATCAGTTCTTCACCGTGTTTTACCCCGTACTCTCCGTCATCTTTCATGCCCTGCCCATTACAGGTGATTTATGTTCATAGAGAAGATATAAAGAAATACTGGTATTTATAATTAAAATAAAAAGTTGTGTTAATTTTTATTAGTTAATATGATATTATGTCATTTGTTGCCACCCAAAATTTTTTGATAATTTTATGGTAGCAATCAGTAGTTTTGATCATTCTAAAACACTTTTCTTCTATGGCATTTCTGTCACAAATTAAGTTCTGTATAAGTGAGATATTTTACATTTTAGTAGCTGGTTTGTTAACCAATCAGATCTTGGCATAGTCCATCTGTTAGGCTAGTATGGTTTAGATTAGGTTATATATTCTATACTGGTGCAATCAATACAGTATACTTATATACTAATACAAATTAATTACATACACTGTACACTCTTGTCCTATATGTTCGTATGAAATGTCAAATTTTCCCCTAAAATCAAAACTTTTTCATTTATAAATTTGTACCAAAAATTGCAAACAATAGACTCAAATCTATATAACATTTTACATCCATCAAGCTTAATTTCAACTTCCAAATGCTTGGTGGTAACAAGTGAAATTTTACCATTAATACTACATCATCCACAGAACAACTGTGGATAATATGAATCCAATATAAACACAGTACTCTGGTACTAAGGGACTCCACCACCACTACCCAGTACAAGTTATGAAGGTGTTATTTGACTGTGCTGGCTGGCCAAATATCCAAAGGGTATTTGACCGTTAGCTGCGGAGATTGTCTATGATTTTAATGGGATTGTGGACAGGATGGCTGTGGGCATTATTACACTAGTCCTTAATGCTTAATCATTATCTCCCTTGTGATACTCCAAGATGTCCCACTTCTCTTATGGACATATAATTGGGTTAGGTTAGATAAACATTTTTTAGTCTATACCTAAACTGTATCATAACTGTTAAACGTTGAGCTGTTGGTTAATATATCATGTTCTATCTTCCTTTACGTGTTCTATCTCTACTGTGTTACAATAGTGTAGTATATCCTGGGGCCACAACAACCTTACAACCTTCAAAATATTATATTATATTTATAATTTGTTAGTCAATTTGAAACAAATTGATACAGTAAAACCATTCATAAATATATTGAATAATAATTACTCACATACAATAATATGATATATAAGTGAGGGTAACATAGTGCTATAAGCCGTGCCTACCTGTTGCTCCTGCCAAGTCTCTCACCTTGTCCACAACTATTATAAGGCTCTCTCTCTCACTAATGAGTCCTCACAACTATTATAAGGCTCTCTCTCTCACTAATGAGTCCTCACAACTATTATAAGGCTCTCTCTCTCACTAATGAGTCCTCACAACTATTATAAGGCTCTCTCTCTCACTAATGAGTTCTCACAACTATTATAAGGCTCTCTCTCTCACTAATGAGTCCTCACAACTATTATAAGGCTCTCTCTCTCACTAATGAGTCCTCACAATACAATATTACACCAATACAAACCAATTTTCTTCAGAATATTTTTCGATGCTGTGTTTGCATGGAGGAGGGCATGGCACACCACACCCTTCTTCCCAACCACACACTCTTCCTCCTAGCCACTCCCTCTTCCTCCCATGCACATCCTCTTCCTCCCATCCACAAACACTACCTCCCATCCACACACCCAAAAGGTTGGGTGGATGGGAAGGTATGAGTTGGGTTGGAGGGGAGGTGGTGTAGGAGGGAGGGGGGGGGTGGGAGGGAGGAGGGTTGGTGGGTGGGTGGGGGTGTTGGGTTTAAGAGAGGGTGAGTGTATGGATGGGAGTGAGGGTGTGTGTGTGGGAGATCCTTCCATACACACACCCTCACTCCCATCCATACACTCACCCTCTCTCACACACCCAACCTCCCACCTTTAATGTGTGTGGATGGGACTAAGGTTTTCTCATTTCTTTCAGATTGTGTGCCTCTGAGGTGAACGTCTGACTGAAGTGAACGTGTGGCTGGTCGAGAACTCCTCCAAACAGGTGAAGTACTTATGACAATATATAATGTCTATATGCAAGTATTTATGAATGTTATGTTTTAAAGTTTTTTGTATTACAGGTTTGTTTGTGTGGCTGACTGGACCTACTACAAGGTGCTCCTTGCAGGTAATTAAGGTAAAGTTTTTCAAGTTATAGTTGACAGCACTAACAGCACCGTAGTTAGATGTAGAATACACAGTAGTAACTCCGCCTTGTTCAGTCGAACATGCCGGTCCCAAGCCCGGATAAAGGAGGAGGGCTACTGCAGTGTTGTATCTACCATCGCCATCTAACAAACTTACATTATAAATTGTTCTGAAAAGGTAATGTGTTCTGTCAGCAACATAGAAAAAAATTACATATGTACTGTACATTGTGTACTATGTTTTTATATCTTTGTAGATAGGTAATACAAAATAAAGAATTGAATATACAGTATATTTTTTATTTTCTTATGTATACACTACACATTTATTGCAATATACAATAGCAGTCCAGAAGTACAAAATATCCTTGTTTTATACCTGCACTGTCTAGGTACAGTATATATCAATTTACTGGCCATTCCTGCAGTCTTATGTTCTTAAACCTACATTACCAAATATTATCACAGAAGAAAATCAGAGAAAACTTGTAATGATTGGCAACATCACTAGATATCTTTCTCCCGTGACCCAAGAAATCACATTACATTACCACTACCATTATTATTTCTCTGCAGATACATCAGTGATGGTGAGGCCGTCACATTACCAGCGGTTGTGGATTTCTCAATTCAACCTTTATATTGCAGACTCCACATAAGGTGAGTTTATTTCACTAGACCTTAAGGTTTTATAAAGTATCTTGTCAGGTTTTGGTCCTACACAAAATTTAGCTTTAGATAATAATGGAAGTCTTGTACTTTGTGAATAATTTTGGCCAGGCACAGTAGATATATTTCTAAATTTATCCAAGTTACCAAGTCTTTAGGGGGCGGGGTGGGGGGGAGGGGGGTTCACAAGTTGTTTATTACAATTTTACAAGATTTTTTCTTCTATATTTTCAGGTAAAACACTTCCATTCAGCAATTGGTGTGCAGTGTCCAGATTGTCAACATTTAGTAAGTAAAATTCTTACTGTACTTTACTTTCATTTACTGTATATATATAATACTTTCAAATTAATAGTATGTATGCAATCAAAAATGTTCTTTACGGTCATGGCCGATGAATTTCAAAATGAACACGAGACGCCCGTTCTCTCGGTAAGGTTGTCAAAATCCTTTGTCCGAGGCGTCGGTGACTTAAATGCATTATTTGTGCCATCTGTGGGTATCTAGTAGTTTTGATTACATGTACCCAATAGGGCATCACATGGGCATTAGTTTGTAACAGTTGTACGTACAATGAATGGCACTTTGATGTCAATTGGTGATAATTATATGTAATTAATGTAAATATCATGTTCTAAGTTACCCAGAAGCCATCATGTGGGTGTATCCAAGTTGATCACTTTAGTTCATGTTTCAGGTATAGTTTACAGTTCTACTGTACTTGTGGTTTATTTAGATCATTATCATTCAACTACGGAATATGAAACGTAAAGTTTATTCAATATTTATTTATTTTTTGTTATACACAGACATCGTAGGAGTACAAACCATTACAAACACCTCCCAGTGTAAGTGCATCTACCACTACAAACGCCTCCCCCGGAACAAACGCCTCCCCCAGGTACAAACGCCTCCCCCAGGTACAAACGCCTCCCCCAGGTACAAACGCCTCCCCCAGGTACAAACGCCATCCCTCAACAAGCCACCAGAGGCCTTCCCACACTGAACAACAATTACATATTACACTTAATTTTACAAACCACTAAGAGAAATGGATCCGTGCGAGATATTCAAACCTCTCACAACCCGTTTGATTGATGTCCGTGTATCTCGTTGTACACCTTGCTGATACTTCACCTGTGGACGAAAAATACACCGTATTATAAAATGGAAATTTTTTGCAACCACTACAAAACTGTGACTACCACTGTAGTTAATAATGCTACTGTACATAATGTATCTTGCTATTTTTAATACTTTGTGTGGCTTTAATCAAGGTTCACTCCTACAGTCTTGAATGCATTAGTACAGTACTTTCAGTATTTTCTCAAGTTTTGCTAAATTATAGCAAAAATATTTCCGTAATACTTAACTTTCACAGTACACTATTCTTACAGTAGTGTACAGAACACCAATTCTGTTCTTTCTTAGTAAGGTGGTAGTCCTCAAGGTGTGGGATGCTGGACAGTCGTGGTCACCTTGTTGTGTCTGGTCCTTCTTTCTTGTACACCAACCACCTGCAACATGATTATATTTGTTTTTATATACTCTACATCTGAATTAAGCTATTTTATATCACAACCAATACACAATATTGAGGTTAACTTTTACTGTATGTTCTTAAATGCACTATTTTAAGTAATATATCAAGTTTTGCTAAATTATATAAAAAAGGTTTCAGTAATACGTAACTTTTACATTGCAGTACACTATTCTTACAGTAGTGTACAGAACACCAATTCTGTTCTTTCTTAGTAAGGTGGTAGTCATCAAGGTGTGGGAGGCTAGACAGTCGTGGTCACCTTGTTGTGTCTGGTCCATCTATCTTGTACACCAACCACCTGCAACATGATTATATTTAGATACTCTACATCTGAATTAATTAAGCTATTTTATATTACTACCAATACACAATATTGACATTAACTTGTACTGTATGCTAAATTATATAGAAAAGGTTTCAGTAATACTTAACTTTTACATTGCAGTACACTATTCTTACAGTAGTGTACAGAACACCAATTCTGTTCTTTCTTAGTAAGGTGGTAGTCCTCAAGGAGTGGGAGGCTAGACAGTCGTGGTCACCTTGTGTCTGGTCCATCTATCTTGTACACCAACCACCTGCAACATGGTTTGGATTTAGATCAATCTTAATTAGCCTTAATGTATTACTACCAATACACAACATTTACTCCAGAATTTCTTGGAATCTAAACTTGCATTCTTATATATATGTGATATATCCATACACTCAAACACCCTCCTATATCACCTTACACAGGAGCATTGTCCTTCTCACTTTTGGCTGCCGCAGTCTTCATCTAGGCATCATTCCCCACATGCCTTCATAGTACATGCCATTTTTTGCATCACATTTTTAACATGCATTCCATTCACCATTGCTTGAGCACACCACCATCCATGTACGAGGCGCACCCCCCACCCCCACTGTACGAGCGCCCCCCCACTGTACGAGCGCCCGTCCACTATACGAGGCCCCCACCCCCACTGTACGAGGCGCCCACCCCCATTGTACGAGCGCCCCTGCACTGTACGAGTGCCCCTCCACCGCCCAATGCTCCTCCTTTCCAACCCTTCACACAAAGTAAGTCCCTCCTCTCGAGTCTTGCTTCCAGTAGTTTTTGGGGATGGCCATACTAAGATACATAAGTAATTTACCGAAGAAGGCTGAAGTAACATGCTGGGTGTTACATCTTGCTCAAGGTGTCGGTCACTTCCTCTACATTGGCATTCACGTACGTCAGCTGTCACCTGCAACATGCTTAAAGTTGTAATTTATGTACAAAGAAGATTAAACATACAATTTCCATCTACCACCAGACTACATGTACTTATACTGTCCCCAATTGTTTATTTAAATACCTTATCTACAAAAGATCTTATTTTAAGTTGCATTAGTGTTTTAGTTTTCTTGATACCTCAATAACTAACATTTAGCACAACAATAGTATAGCCAATCATAACAAGCCTTCATCACCAATACTGCTACACTACTAAATCTCTCCACACTGCTTCATACACAACAGTTTACCACTGTTCACTTACTGAATCCTCCCTCCCACCCCTCAAGCCCCCTTAGGTATTCCCCTTGACAACTTTGTCACATTTAGCTTGAATGAAAAACTTTACCAACACACCTGCTCACCCCATATGCCAATACACAAGCCATATTGTCCCCCCCACCCTAATTACAACAAGCCACACCCACACAATGTTTAATGATTTCACAAGTCCCACAAGCTTCCCTTGCCTAAATAAAACTCAGTAAGTTGACTTTACCTGTTCTGGCATTTTAAGTTATTTCTCCTTAGGTTCAGTATGATGTTACTTCTGGCCAGCTTAACCTGAGGAGAAAGTCAGTACAGTACACGATTAGATTTTGAAAAGGAAACTGCAAAGTACGCAAGCTATTGATTATTAATAATTTAAACAAGTGAAATTTTTTCTAGCTTAACTTTCTGAATTCATGATCAGTTAACTTGTGGCAAATTTTAAGTTACCTTCTTTAATATATTTGTTATCCAATATATAAACTATATAATAGGTAACTTAATATTAATTTGGGTTAGTCTAGATTAGTTAGATTTAATCTATGTTAGGCTGATTAGGTTAGTTAATTTGTTAGTTAAAACCCACCTACTAACAACCAGCTTTACTAACTATTAATCACATTACTACTACTAATGCTCACTAATACTGTAGCTAATTGGCATTTAGTCCTGTACATTTTTATAGCACTTTATTAAGCTTTCCCAAATCTCTACAGCTAATCTTAATTTGACTCCCAGCTCAGTTTATCTACAGTCCACACAGCTCTCCAGAGCCCATTGTAAAATTGCAGTTTCGTCGAATATGCCCTCGTAGTTTAGAAATTCGTTTATCCTGTGTATTTTGGGTCGATTCAATGAAATTTGGCCTTTATTTCCAGGGGAAAGCACCTCTTTAGAATTATATCCCCCCCCCCCCCCCAAAAAAAAAAATGCATGGAAATCTTCAAGACTCCTTTCTCACATTCTTTGCTCCCTGGTTGAAGTGGTGTAAGAAATACTCCATTAAGGAGATCTAACGGTTGGGGATGGTTAAAAGTCAGGTGTGTACTGGCCGAAACTGCAATAATACCGAGTCCTCCAACACACACACAGTCCTCCAACGCGCGCACACACGGTCCTCCAACACACCCACACACACGGTCCTCCAACACACCCACACACACGGTCCTCCAACACACCCACACACACGGTCCTCCAACACACCCACACACACACAGTCCCAACCATTGTAAAAATTATCAATAACTTGTAGTAGACCAGTGTATTCACTCCCAGTAAATACTACTTCTTGCACTGTCACTATGTTGAAATGCACTGTAGTTTGAGCTTTTCCCCATCTAGTTATTATATATCTTATTTGTATCACTTATGTTACACACACGGTCCTCCAACACACCCACACACGGTCCTCCAACACACACACACACACAGTCCTCCAACACACACACACACAGTCCTCCAACACACACACACACAGTCCTCCAGAGCCCTCCAACATGCACAGTCAGCCAGGTCCCACACACACACCCTCCACTGCCCAGTGTAGGAGCACAGTGTTGAGTGGTTTATGGGCTGACCATAATGGCTAAGATAATATATAAGTAACTTAACTGATGAGGCTGAAGTAACATGCTGGGTGTTAAGTCTTGCTCAAGGTTCTGTCACTTCTCCATTGGCCTTCAAGTACACCAGCTGTCACCTGCAACATGATTAAAGTTGTAATTTACGTAGAATGAAAATTAAACTTGCAACTTCCATCCATCACTACACCACGTGTACTCACTGTCCCCAACTGTTTACATAAACCATTACCTCCACACTAAACCTATAGCATTTTTAGATCTCATGGTGTTGTCCCGACCTCCGTAAAGTGTCTTTAGTGCAAGAACGAATGTAAGTGTCGCCAAGACCAACACTTGTGGTAACTCCAACGAGAACCAGGCCAATAAGGTAAGAAATAAGGGATTCCAACATATGGCGAGAGTCGGTTAGATTAGGTCCGGTTTATGTTTTTATAATTTTTTTTTTTTGCATTTTTCATTCGCTGAACCAATATTTTTTTCGGGAAACGCCTCACCAAAAAAATCTATAAAAAATGACCAATTTCCGACGGAAATGGAAGTCATAACCGATCTAAACACAAATACGCTAATATTTTGTTTTACTTTCTAATTGTTGTGCACATACAAATGGACCTTTTATCACCAGGAGACAACCAAGGAACCTCCAGGTTACGTTACGTTGTTAGGTTAGTTATGGTGCTTTTTGGTTGTTGACCAATGGGTTTTTCCGATTGTAAAATCCATGGTTGTCCACTTTTAAAAAATTACCAGGAACCTTAATGTTACGGGATTTAATATATACTGTATTCTGAAACGTCTCGCCCTCTAGCCTAGCCTCGCCCCGCCCCCTACCTCACCTCATCCGGTTCCCTCCCTCGCCCCGCTGCCTGCCTGCCTCACCTCACGTTGCCCGGCTCCCTCCCTACCTCACCTCACCCCGCCCGGCTCCCTCCCTCCCTAGCCTCACCCCGCCCGGCTCCCTCCCTCCCTAGCCTCACCCCGCCCGGCTCCCTCCCTCCCTAGCCTCACCCCGCCCGGCTCCCTCCCTCCCTAGCCTCACCCCGCCCGGCTCCCTCCCTCCCTAGCCTCACCCCGCCCGGCTCCCTCCCTCCCTAGCCTCACCCCGCCCGGCTCCCTCCCTCCCTAGCCTCACCCCGCCCGGCTCCCTCCCTCCCTAGCCTCACCCCGCCCGGCTCCCTCCCTCCCTAGCCTCACCCCGCCCGGCTCCCTCCCTCCCTAGCCTCACCCCGCCCGGCTCCCTCCCTCCCTAGCCTCACCCCGCCCGGCTCCCTCCCTCCCTAGCCTCACCCCGCCCGGCTCCCTCCCTCCCTAGCCTCACCCCGCCCGGCTCCCTCCCTCCCTAGCCTCACCCCGCCCGGCTCCCTCCCTCCCTAGCCTCACCCCGCCCGGCTCCCTCCCTCCCTAGCCTCACCCCGCCCGGCTCCCTCCCTCCCTAGCCTCACCCCGCCCGGCTCCCTCCCTCCCTAGCCTCACCCCGCCCGGCTCCCTCCCTCCCTAGCCCCACCCCGCCCGGCTCCCTCCCTAGCCTCACCCCGCCCGGCTCCCTCCCTCCCTCGCCTCACCCCGCCCGGCTCCCTCCCTCCCTAGCCTCACCCCGCCCGGCTCCCTCCCTCCCTCCCTAGCCTCACCCCGCCCGGCTCCCTCCCTCCCTCCCTAGCCTCACCCCGCCCGGCTAGAACCCGTAATAAATTGTTTCAACTCCCAGAAATCGTAACTAAAGAGTAAGCAAAGAACTAGCCAGTAAAAATACATCTTAATTCCGCCAAAAATACTTCTATTTGTGTTAAATCTAGTGAATGCGGCGCAGTTGTCAATGGTGAATACAGTGGTGGTGATGAACTGCGCAGTTGTTGAGTTATGACCACCCGGCTCCCCCATGAGTGTGTTGGGCTTAGAAGCAAGAAATAAAAAATAAATAAAACGGTAATCTAACCCAATCTGGTCATTGTACTCACTTACTGGTTAATTATTACCTAAATACTGATGAACGGTTCACGCTCGTTACTCACTACCGGCTCATAGTTTAGGCTCGTTTGTCATGACTCATTTGGCGGTATATTTGACTAAAACATTAAGAAATTACTGGTTAGACGTTAGAGAGCCACTTAATATAATACTAATGTATTTGTTTAAGCTGCACAGTAGGTACCAGTGACCCTATGAACTGCAACAACCGGCCGTCAAGGTGTGGCCTTAAATCATCATTTATTACGCCATAATTAAGTATATTAAACACTACCCAAAAGAATAACCATTTCTCTTGGCCATTTGGACTGTAGGCAGTCGGGCAAAAAATGTACACGTATATAAAGGAGACTAGAGGAGCGGCGCTTACCTGGCTGTCAGCTGCAGTCAGTGAGTGGCGAGTGGTCGGCGAGGGAAGAGACGAAGGCGAGTTAGTCGAGGCCTTATATGTCAAGGTTCACAGTGACGTCACCAAGCTTCAGTGTATCAATTTTTTGCTTCATTGAAGCATTTGAAGCTTCGAACTTGTATATACGTTAAAATACGTAAAAACGTCAAATTTGTGGCCCGATTTAACTTTTCATTAACTTTAAGGGAATAATACAACGAAAACAGTGTCCCAGAAGGAAAAGAAAAGCAAAAACAAAGCAAAACGGCTCTGTGAGCGGCAGTTTTTGGAGTAACTATTATATTTAATGACAGAAAACGGCCCAGATATTTAATGACAGAAAACGGAGCAGGAGTAACTATTATATTTAATCACAAAATGGAGGGGTAACTATTATATTTATTCACAGAAACGGAGCAGGGGTAACTATTATATTTAATCAGTGTTCAGTCGCGGCCAATATATTAAATATTGACCTCATAGATAATTTTTCTATTCAACTTGTTTATATGTTGAGAGTCTCGGTCTGTCCTTCACTGCCGCCAACAGTAGTGAAGTAGTTGGGTTGGTTGGTGAACCATTAGCTCAGAGGTTAAGAGTACTGCTTACTGTTCATGGTGGTCATATACTCCTATTGGCATTATTTCTGGTTGTGTGTGTATTCTTAGCCCTTATCAGCCGCTTTAACAAGAGTTTTATTGTGTATATAATGTGCTTTATTTATTAACAGCTTTTAGGAGAATTACAATATTGAAAACGGTCGTATTTTTATTATTATTAACAGTGTCATTATTTTATGCTGTCAGTCCATTAATTTACACATGACGTCTCAATAAGGTTAAACAGGGACAATTTCAACAGTTTATTGATCTTTATTGGGAATTTATCACATGTTCAGGAAAAATACATCATGGATACTAGAGTTGAGCACTTGGAGGCTTTATTAATACACTACACCATAAAACAAGAGAAACAATATTTGTAATACAATAAAGTACACATTAGGGTGTGAACTACACATACAAGATTATTATATAGTACATAATGTAACAGACCTAAGATGTCTGGGGTCAGGTTGGATGAGGGTGATTAATCTAAAGTTTATTCACTGAAATTTTAATATATAGAAAAAACTTATTTTTTAACAAATAACGGAGCTACTGTAGTATGTGGTCTACAGAGCTGGAGCTACTGTAGTATGTGGTCTACAGAGCTGGAGCTACTGTAGTATGTGGTCTACAGAGCTGGAGCTACTGTAGTATGTGGTCTACAGAGCTGGAGCTACTGTAGTATGTGGTCTACAGAGCTGGAGCTACTGTAGTATGTGGTCTACAGAGTTGGTGCTACTGAAGTATGTGGTCTACAGATCTGGAGCTACTGAAGTATGTGGTCTACAGAGCTGGAGCTACTGTAGTATGTGGTCTACAGAGCTGGTGCTACTGTAGTATGTGGTCTACAGAGCTGGTGCTACTGTAGTATGTGGTCTACAGAGCTGGAGCTACTGTAGTATGTGGTCTACAGAGTTGGTGCTACTGTAGTATGTGGTCTACAGAGCTGGTGCTACTGAAGTATGTGGTCTACAGAGCTGGAACTACTGTAGTATGTTGTCTACAGAGCTGGTGCTACTGTAGTATGTGGTCTACAGAGCTGGAGCTACTGTAATATGTGGTCTACAGAGTTGGTGCTACTGTAGTATGTGGTCTACAGAGCTGGAGCTACTGTAGTATGTGGTCTACAGAGCTGGAGCTACTGTAATATGTGGTCTACAGAGTTGGTGCTACTGAAGTATGTGGTCTACAGAGTTGGTGCTACTGTAGTATGTGGTCTACAGAGTTGGTGCTACTGTAGTATGTGGTCTACAGAGTTGGTGCTACTGTAGTATGTGGTCTACAGAGTTGGTGCTACTGTAGTATGTGATCTACAGAGCTGGTGTTACTGTAGTATGTGGTCTACAGAGCTGGTGCTACTGTAGTATGTGGTCTACAGAGCTGGAGCTACTGTAGTATGTGGTCTACAGAGCTGGTGCTACTGTAGTATGTGGTCTACAGAGCTGGTGCTACTGTAGTATGTGGTCGACAGAGCTGGAGCTTCTGTAGTATGTGGTCTACAGAGCTGGTGCTACTGTAGTATGTGGTCTACAGAGCTGGTGCTACTGTAGTATGTGGTCTACAGAGCTGGTGCTACTGTAGTATGTGGTCTACAGAGCTGGAGCTACTGTAGTATGTGGTCTACAAAGCTGGTGCTACTGTAGTATGTGGTCTACAGAGCTGGAGCTACTGTAATATGTGGTCTACAGAGTTGGTGCTACTGTAGTATGTGGTCTACAAAGCTGGTGCTACTGTAGTATGTGGTCTACAGAGCTGGTGCTACTGTAGTATGTGGTCTACAGAGTTGGTGCTACTGTAATATGTGGTCTACAGAGTTGGTGCTACTGAAGTATGTGGTCTACAGAGTTGGTGCTAATGTAGTATGTGGTCTACAGAGTTGGTGCTACTGTAGTATGTGGTCTACAGAGCTGGTGCTACTGTAGTATGTGGTCTACAGAGCTGGTGCTACTGTAATATGTGGTCTACAGAGCTGGAGCTTCTGTAGTATGTGGTCTACAGAGCTGGTGCTACTGTAGTATGTGGTCTACAGAGCTGGAGCTACTGTAGTATGTGGTCTACAGAGTTGGTGCTACTGTAGTATGTGGTCTACAGAGTTGGTGCTACTGTAGTATGTGGTCTACAGAGCTGGTGCTACTGTAGTATGTTGTCTACAGAGTTGGTGCTACTGTATATGTGGTCTACAGAGCTGGAGCTTCTGTAGTATGTGGTCTACAGAGCTGGTGCTACTGTAGTATGTGGTCTACAGAGCTGGTGCTACTGTAGTATGTGGTCTACAGAGCTGGTGCTACTGTAGTATGTGGTCTACAGAGCTGGAGCTACTGTAGTATGTGGTCTACAGAGTTGGTGCTACTGAAGTATGTGGTCTACAGAGTTGGTGCTACTGTAGTATGTGGTCTACAGAGTTGGTGCTACTGTAATATGTGGTCTACAGAGTTGGTGCTACTGAAGTATGTGGTCTACAGAGTTGGTGCTACTGTAGTATGTGGTCTACAGAGTTGGTGCTACTGTAGTTTGTGAAGAGATGAGAAAACCAAGTGGGGGGGAGAAACCAAAAGAGGGAAGTTAGATAGCAAAGACTTGTGCCATACCCTGTCAAATGCTTTGGAGATGTCGAGGGCCACGACAAAAGTTCCCCATAATCCCTAAGAGAGGATGACCAAAGATGTGTGCAATAGGAGAGCAGATCACCAGTAGATCTCGCCCGGCGAAAGCCATACTGGTGATACGACAAAAGAGAAAGGCGTTCAAGGTGACGGAGAAAATGGGAGTTCAAGATAGTTTGGAAAATCTTAGAAAGGGATGAAGTTAGGGCAATGGGGCGATACATAGGGGGGTTAGAATGGTCACCTTTCTTCGGGATGGGCTGAACCAAAGGCGTGCTTCCAAGAAGAAGGAAAAGTTTGGGTTTTGAGGCAGAGGCGAGCAAGCACAGGGGTCAGGGCTTCAGAACACGAGGGGGTGTTCCGTCCGGTCCATGCGCCTTACTCACATCCAACCTGGATAACACACTGGCAACCCTGCGAGTGGAGATTATAGGACAGTGCATAGGTTCAGTAGGAGGTGCAGGGGTAGAGTGGGAATCGTCTAAGGTGGAGTTAGAGGAGAATAAGGTGCCAAAGAGGTTGGCTTTGTCAGAGGGAGAGTTGGCTATAGAGTTATCGGGTCGGAAGAGGGAGTACAGAAGTTGTTATAGATGTGTTTAGTTAAGGACCAAAAGGATTTACTAGAGGAAGAATTAGTCAGGACAGCGATCTTTCTTTTAATAAAATTCCGCTTGGCCCTACGAAGAATAACCTTACACAGATTCCTAGAAGTAATGAAAGAGGTGTGGGTGATGGGAGAAGGAGATAGTTTCATAGCTCGATATGCCCTATCTCTCACCCTGCAAGCAAGAGAGCAGGAGCGATCAAACCATGATTGTAATGTGAAAGTTTTGGTAGAAGATGGGATAAATGCACTCATACCACTCTGTATAACCCCAGCAATGCTGTCAGCACATACCGAGGCATCCCGAGTGGAAAAGCAACATTCATCCCAAGGAAAGTCGGTGAAGAATTCACGCAAGGATTGCCAGCTTGCCCTCCGATAGTGCCATAGTTGACGTTTAGAGGGGGTGGGGGAGGTGGTCGTGCCCAGTTTGATTTAATAGAAATAAGGTTGTGATCAGAAGACCCTAAGGGGGCAGAAATTGAGTATGAATAGTGTGAGGGGTTAGAGGTAAAACAAAGATCAAGAATGTTAGCAAATTGATCGTGTCGATCAGGAACGAGTGTAGGGTGTTTGATGTAATAACTGCCAATGAGAACAACTTTTGTATTGAATTTGTGTGGATTCCATCCCATGTTGGAATTAGGAATCATGACTGCTGATAGACTGGCCAATAAAGCATATAAGAAAGAAAATGTGGACCTGACCTTGGCCTGTCCAATGCTATGCTCAAAAACATACAAGTTAAAATCATGAACTCTTATCGAGAAGAACTGAGAAATACAGAAAGACCTGGTAGTTGTAGCATTAGTAAACATGACAAATTTTATGACCAGAACCAGACAGAATTAGGCAAGGATACAGATACATGTGGCAAGTTAGTGATGCTGTAACACTCAGCATGTACACATTGTGATAAACCTTTAAAGCATAGTCTTGAACACTGTATTATTGAATGTGACACTGTCAAAGACTTCAGGCCTCCTGGCTTATTGTATCATTTACAGTATGTGTTTAATTAATCATATTTTAAGTGAAGTTATTGTAATTGTTTCCTGTTGCCTACTTGTATTTCAGGTTTGGGATTGCAGTGTATATGTGATGAGTAGCACTGTGTAGCAGACTGTGGAGTAAAGAGCAGAGGAGATGCAGTTGGAGGATGTCACGAGGGCAGAGTTGCAGCTCAGGAAGAAGTAGCGACGGCACTTGTTTGAAAGAGGAATTGATGTAGATCTGTTGTGTATAAAGTGTAAGCAGTTTTTCATTTGGTTTACTGTATTTGAAGTGGAAGTTGTAACATCACAGGTGCGGTCGTAGAGTCGGCAACATCTACGAGTTAAGTCCGCGAGTTAGTAGAGGAGTTAGCCATTAAGTTTATATAAAGCTTATGGTAGTGTGATACAGGTTGGACCTCGCTAATCCGGGAAACTTGGGACCAGACAGGTTCCAAATGAGCAAAATTCTGAACCGTTGAAGCAAAGTTAAAAAAAAAGGCATAACAATGCATAAACTGTACAACTTACATCAGGCTTACTGAACCTCTTTATGACAAGGTGTTAGTGTTATGGCACAAGTTTACTGAACACTGGACCCTTACTTTATGTGCATATATGTACAAAAGTGAACTATGAATTTGTTTGAAATACTCTGAAACATTCAATGCTATAATATCCTGACCACTGGGGTTAGTTATACAGACTTCCATGTGAAAAAGTCATAATTTTGAACAAGAATATTACTGTACCGACTTTGTACTCAAATGTACTAAGCTAAAGAACTAAAAATCTTATCTCTTGTGCAAACAATGGATTATTTTACTCAAATTAATGGCCATCTTGCAAGAATTCCAGCAATGCAAGTTATATTCTGCTAAGTCAGTGATATTTTATAAGATAAAACCTTAAGCCTAAAACCTCCTTCACCCTCTAAAATCCTTATTCCCTTCTGGCTGGGAAGAAGGGGAGGTGAGGTGTCGACAGCCAGGCGGGGAGACTGCCGAGTACGTAGTTATCAGTGGAGGCGGGAGAGGTCAGGGACTCAGGATTATACAGTAGAGAGAGAGTTAAAATTTTTCGCTTTTAAAATGTCACCGACTTGACTTGACAGAATATAACTTGCATTGCTGGAATTTTGGCATGATAGCAATTAATTTGAGGATAAACATCCCATAATTTGCATTAGAGATAAAATTTTTAGACCTTTAGCTTAGTACATTTGAGTACAGTATAATACAGTATGTTGTTCAAAATTATAGCTTTTTAGTAATTAACTTAGTACAGGGTGTGATAATTGTCCATAACTTTTATAGCATTACTGTTGGCTTTTAGTAGTTGTGGAACATATCCTAATGTTCCCCAGAAGATAAAAATTCACTAAATGCGTCCCCAACCACCGAAGCTGCCGGACTATCAGGTCCCAGAATAGCTGCCCGGAATAGCTGGGTCCAACCTGTATGTTGCTGAATATTGAAAGTGTAGTATTAGTAAGGTTTAAAATTGTTTTATTTTGGCTTCGTTAAAATGAAAAAATAAAGTGCATGTGGCTGTATAGTAGAGTGAAAATGTTGAAATTATAGTTATTTAATGAGTAAAATGCAAGTTACGAGGTTTGAAAGTGAAATTAAGGGGGTGGTTTGTTTATGACGAATAAAAAGTTGAAGTTTAAATATATTGGTTTGTTCTTTTGAATAAATCGTCAGTAATGGAGTGTTCTAAGAGAGGGTGGTACTGTAGTAGTGATGAAGTTTATCAGTGTTGCCAAATATTAAGTAAATAATGTAAAGAAATAAATTGGTTGACTATGTAGAAGTGTTAATGTGGCGACTACAGAAGGGGTTAATTAGAATGTTTGAAGAAAGTAAAATAATGGGTGTGAAAAAAATTGGGAGGTCTAAATATTGAAATGTACATACAGAATTCCCTTAAAGCTCGCTAGGTTAGGTAAAACGGACCCTGTGAGAAAGCAAAATCCATGAGTTTTTCATGCCAGTCCCAGGAGTGTGCAAAATACATACATATATAAATAGCTATATGCACATGTATAACAACATTATGCATGCATAAGATAATATAATATTAAAATGAAATAACATAAATAACATAAACATGAAATAATACTGTAGGTCCACTCAGTGATAGTTAGTTGTGGTAGTGAGAAGCATGATAGCATATACTGTAGTCAGTTATTTGGCTTTGTCAGTACAGTAAGCTAAATTAAATCTGCACAAATTATTTTTCCAAACTATACCTTGTTAATTAAAGGGTACATCTTACGACCTGGGAAATATGGTGCTGTGTACTGTTGTGTAGTGTTGACCCCTCTTGATCACTGACATACCGCCTCAGATTTAGTTTACTTATTTTCCGAGGGACACAACCTTAAAAATCGTGAGCTTTAAGGGAATACTGTAATGTATGTTGTATTTAAGGTTATGAAAGGAAGTTGAGCAGAGCAGCATTGGCTACACACTGAATGCTTGTTGTTTGTGTTTGTTGGTTTTTGAGTGTGTGTGAAAATGTAAGATAATGATGGGTGAGAGTGAATGGTTAAGATACTGCTGGTAGTTGATTCTGGCCCTGTATAGCACTGCTGTTATGGTAAGTGTTTGGTATGAAGTCTTACATAATGAGATTAAATATTTGACATGACTGTACTAAAGAGCAAAATCAAGTACTGTAGTAAGAATATTGTAGGAAGTATCAGTAATATGTTCACTCATCTTGAAAATTACAGTCATTATGTTCTACTAATTGCTAACACATAGTAGAAAAAAATGTTGAGTATGATAAGTTAGGTTAAGAAAGTGGTGTTAAAAGTAGTCAATAATCCAGGTTGGGCCACGGAGATATCTTGATCGGACAAGCGAAGGTAGACGTAAGACCGTAGCAGAGACGAGGTCGTGGATGTCTCAGGTGTTCCAAACCACGAAGAGGAAACTGAAAATATTATTTAAATTGAATAACGTATAAAAAATTAAGGGGATAATGATGTTTTAAAGTAGAGAAATGCATTTATAAAAGTTAATGTTTATTTGTAATGTAAGTTAACATGTTTATGGAGGAAGGGGTAATGTTTAGGAGTTTATAATGTACTGTAGCAGCTTAATATTGCAAATGGTTTGATAAAAGTAATGTAGTATTATATGTTTGTAATTGTTTGTATAGAGAAATCACATTGGGAAAGATGATGTAGTATATTATAGTTGAGAGGTGGCAGTTACTATTGGACTGGAGACATCCTTGAGTAAGTTATTCATTTGTTTCTGTTGACTGTGAAAGTTTAGGCTGTTGGGTGTGTAAAGTAAAAATGTTGAAAGTTATTATTTAATGAGTGAAATTTGAGTTAAATATTAGTTTTGAAAGTAAACTTGAGGAGGTGGTATATTTGTAACTACAATAAAGTATTGACAGGTAGCGTGAAATTAAGTACAGTAAGTAATATCTCCGTTAGGCGGAATCCCTCAAACCTGAACTCTCACATAGCCGGAATTGATTTTTTCTCGGAAATCGTTCCCAAAGCCGCAATTTTCCGGAAAATTGCGGATTTGGTAACGATTTTCCGAGGTGCACATTTTTCGGAAAATTACGAGAATATTCCGAGGATGAAGGATTTTTTCCGGCTCAGAGAGAGTCGTCTAGTTACCCGGAAATCTCTCATTCCCGGAAGTGCTCTGCACCAATTGTTCCGGCTAACGAGGATATCACTATATATAAAGATGTTGGGTTTGTTTGTAAAATAAAATGGCAATAATGGAGTGTTGTGAGAAATGGCTAATTAAAGAGACAATTGTGTAAAGAAATTAAATGAATAAATTTGGCAGATGCACAAGAGAAGAGATTAACTGAAATGTAGAAATTGTTAAAAGTAAAATACCGTAAATATTGAAAGAAATGTTACGTTATAATTTTTTTTAGTATATATATATATATATATATATATATATATATATATGTATATATATATATATATATATATATATATATATATATATTATATATATATATATATATATATATATATATATATATTGTATTAAGGTTATGGGATGAATGTTAAATTGTATTGAAACATGGGATGAATGTTAGAAATGGAGAGATTAAATAAATTAGGAGAAATAGCAAAGTTTAGTGGAGGCAAAGGGGGCATGGTGAAGTGTTAAAGGAGTATGGGAAGGGAGGTGTTTTAATGTGACAGGCAGGCAGTGAGGAAGGTCATTTGGAAACAAGACAAGGGGGTTAATATTTGAAGTAAGTAAAAATATTGGTAGGAAACAAAAATATTGATGTATAAATATTTTTGCACTTTATAAAAATCTTTGGCTACACACTAAATGCTCTTGTTCATGAGTTGGTTTTGTAATGTGTTTGTAATTCTGAGATGATGATGATGGTTTAGAAGAAGAGTGAAATAGACTTGCTAATATACTCTTGGTACTATTTGATCTAGCTGTTTAGCATCATTGTTTGGTCTGAGGACTTTGACATGACATAATCACTTGAAAATCCCATCAATATCATCTGAATGTAATGTCTGTATTCAGATGAAACCCGTGGCATAACAGCAAAGTCGTATACAGTGCCGAGAGTGTGTTAGCGAGTCTGAATTTCGTTCGTCTTCAAAACTGGCATCATTACATTACATAGATCTACAAAGTAACAAGGAAGAACTAGCAGAATTCAGAAGAGATAAAAACTGGATAGAATAATCGACTTAGAAAAACTCCACATCTCAAATTGCCGTATTTTTTCTATGTCCAAAGATGTCTGGATTTTTTCAATGTCTGCATTTTGTCTTCAGAAATAATAAAGAAAGTTTGACTATACACCTTCTTTTATTTAGACTTACTTTGGAAAACTTTCCAAGTCCAAACATGACTATATTTTGCCTTTGAAAATATTACAGTGATGGAACATACTGTATGGTACAGGTACATTGAAAATTTTCTATGTCCAAACACCTGTCTTCAAAAATATTACACAGACTTTGAAAAAAAAATACTTTACACTGCACAATTTTCTAGAAAATATTACTGACTGGTCAAACACTCTTATTCTGACTTACATTGAAAATTGTCCACGGCCGTGATCTGTCCTATAATAAAGACTAACAAGAGGAAGATGAACAATGTGAAAGGACCAAACACTAAAACACATTTGTTGAAACAGGTAAAGTCAGTGAAAGGCAACTAAACCAACTATGAGGTAAGCACTTCACCCAAGAAGAGAACTATAGGCCTACATCATTCCTCAAAATCCCAGGAATAATTCTGGAAATTCTTATCAACCACCGACTCACAAACTAGTCATATCTCCATTAGCCGGAACAATTGGTGTAGAGCACTTCCAGGAATGAGAGATTCCCGGACAACGAGACGACTCTCTCAAAGCTGGAAAAATCCCTCATCTAAGGAATTTTTGGGTAACAAAAATATTCTCAGAAGTTCCAGAAATTTTTCATTTCATCCCCGGAATTTTCCGGAGACTGGGAAAATAATCTCAGAATTGTCCAGAAAACGTGTCCCTCGGAAAATCGTTCTCAATGCTGGATTTTTCTGGAAAATTCTGGCTTTGGGAACGATTTTCTGAGAAAATTTCAATTCCGGCTAGCGGAGAGTTCTGGGGTTTGAGGGATTCTGCCTAACAAAGATATTACTATACCTCGAACACGAGCACTGAACAGTAAAACCCGAGGCAACATGGATTCCACAAAAACAGAGGTCCAAACACACCTACAGTGCCAACAACAGAGATCAGTGCAGCATTACACTTACAGATGTGTCTAAAACCTTTTGATGAAGTCTGGCATGAAGAACCTAAATACAAGATTACCCAACTTTACTCACTACCCAAACTCACAACATTAAGCTATATAAACTTACTGATGAAAAATATACAATGATTTAAAATAGGTTAATGTTAGTAGACTACAACTCAAGCTATACTGAATAAGTTATCTATGATCCCGTCAGCATCAACACTCTAGAAATGTTAATACAATGGAGAGTAATGAGAGGTATGAAAGGCTCTCCTGCTTCATAGATCATAAGAGGTGGTTTTTAATTATTTTTAGATGGCTAAATGTTGGCTTCAAGAAGCCACCGAGACAGCCATAGTCAGTATTAAAACAAGTGCTGTGCCAAGATCAGGGAAAACACATCTGCCGTACATGATAATGACTTAAAAAAGTTCTCCAGCATTTGTCAGCACTGCGATATCTTGGCCATTCATAAGCAGCATGTGGCAGTCCATTATATCCCGACAGAGTGAATCTTCCGCAACATGAAACGAATAAAAACTTGGAAAATTTTGCCAATATTCTTTTAAATTAATTAGATCAAGACTAGAATTTGGTACTGAACAAAATTTAAACCTTTACGTAACCTGTGTCCCATGTCTTCCACTGAAGCTTGAAGATCCGTATTCTTGCACCTCCAAGCCAATCTGAAAAGAGGAAAATCGTCAACGAGTGAACTTTCTACATTTATATTTACCGGACAAAACAGGGGGTCACAACTCGGTATGTCTTCATATTTAACATTAACTCCAGTACCTAATTTTTCCTCATGTTATCTTTCCCTATCTGTCAACTGTAGTTCAAACTTCCTTACTTCACGTTCCTCAGCAAGTTCGCTATACAGGTATTCCAGTTTCTTTATACAGTTCCTCCTCCAATAATATAGATATACATTATCCATCTAAACTTGCATCTTATCCAGATTTAATTATTTCACCAATATTTACAAATAAACTCTCCATCATTGCAATATATATCATTATTTATTCTGATATACTATACTGTATTAGTAAATATGTTTAAGTCAACAAATACTAAAAATAATGACCCAATAAATCATACTTACAAGTTATTAATGTGACAGCCATCACCCAGCCATCCCACTCAGTGTCATTAACAAGGAGAGGTGAAGCCTACACCTGGCTGCACTGTCTGTGGGAAGAAGGGTATACAGTACAGGATGACCTCACTGTTTGCAACCCCACTTATCCTCAATTCACATTTTAACACCCCATTCAATATTTGTAATGCATCCTCCTCCCTTATTGGCTAAGAAAAATTAGTCCCCTACAATAATAATGGCAGATACAGTTCATCACCACACAAGGCTCATCACCACACTCACAGCTCTTCACCACACACAGCTCATCACCACACAAGGCTCCCCACCACACTCACGGCTCTTCACCACACACAGCTCATCACCACACACAGCTCACACGGCTCACCACACAGCACCGACAGCTCACCACAACTCACTGCTCAGACACACAGGTCTATCCAAATCTAAATTATCTTATCTAAGTTATTTTTTATGCTACAAGAAACAAAATGTCCACTTCATAATATACATCTAATACAACACAGTTCATCTCTCACGACATAACTTGTATTTAAAACTAAAACACAAAATATGATCAAGATTTGTTTGGGGCCACAATAGGAATAGGTGGTTTTTTTTTTATGTTTTTACGATGATTTGAATGAACACGACCTCACTTTCTGCCGCTGATGGTTATTTAAGGAGATACGTTCCGTGATTTGAAGATGAGGGAAAACGTGGGGATAAATCACACCAGCCAGACCTTTATAAACCTAACCTAACCATTCTTAACCCAAGAAAGTCATAATAATATTGAAAACATTACCCTATTTTACCGATGGCGGAGGAAGAATTTATGATCTTTTATTTTTTTCGTGTCTTCGGAGTTTCGTCAGGGATGGTCATCTTGTTTTTGTGTTGAATATGTCGAGATAAAATTTGGCAATTTATGAGGAAACCGCTACCACCGGCAAGTGCCGTTTGATCTGGGTAATTTTTCCCACATATGTTCCTACCATTATACAGTAGTGAGTATTTATCAGGAGACGACAACTTTTTGCTTTAATTATAAGCATTTGTTTTTTCTCTCTGCAGCCATAAATCACCTGTAATGGCCAGGGCCTGAAGGATGAGGAAAACTGTGGGGTAAAACACTGAAAAACTTATCACACTCCACTAAAATTATGTCTGTGTGTTTGGTACGTGAAGAAATTATTAATTTACTATAAATATTCCTCCGAATAATGTGCCGAGTCAGCAGGTGTTGTCATCTGACCCACTCAGTCCGGGCAGACTCTCACGCCCACAAAAAACTTAAATTACACCACGATGCTTCAATAAAGTTACTTTCATTTGTACCAGATATCAAAATAAGTATTTTCTGTTTAATATGGTGGGGAGTTTGCCCTCTGGCTAGGAAGTTTGGTAAGGTTAGGTAGCTTTAATTAGTCTGGCTAGGAAGTTTGGTAAGGTTAGGTAGGTTTAATTAGTCTGGCTAGGAAGTTAGGTAAGGTTAGGTAGTTTTCTTTGGTTGGTTAGGTTAGGTTCTAATAAATACTGCCTCTTTTAAAATACTTCCTATAATGCTTAGAACAAATTGTGAAAAAATGAAACAAATCTGCAAACTATTTCTGGTGATCTTGGTGTTTTTATACATTATGTAAAATTTTTGTGCATGGGTAAATTCCTCAAGTGGTTAGGTCAGGTTTCTTTGGTTAGGTTAAGTGATGTTCTGTTAGGCTCTGTTTATTCTCGTCTCCATTATCGTGTTCAGTATCGAGCAAGAGCAGAAGCGCCATAAATGAAGGTCCAATTGGTTCATAAGGCCTCAAAAACCACCGGAGACACACAGCCTCGACTACTGGACCACCACAACCTAACTAATAACTTGTACCCACTTAACGAGGCAGTTCATGTATGGCTCCAGGTAGTCTTGGGTACGAGATGACCTTAACCAATTTAGACTTTGATTTCCCATAATGGCAACAAGTGAACATTGACCTTGACAACAGAGGTAAATAATGACATTAATAAAACTCACCCATATGAAGTGTTGCCGACCTAACCCTATCAACACATCAATCATAATTAACCTGTTTAAACTAATCCTACGGTAAAAACACGGATAAATAAAGTAATTAATCACTATTACCTTTGACCCCAGCTCCCGGACCTTCCTCCCAGACGTGATGGTGGTCTAGTGAGGCTGTTAACTCATTGATGGCCCTCACCTCCTTATACATGATGTCTTATTACTTTTAGACGCTGTAAATATATACCAGCTTTTGAATAATCATCTGTTACCTTTAAATAAAACTATATTAGTATGTAATTGAGTCTATGGAAATAAAATAAGCTTTTGGGGTCAACTGAAAAACGTCAGGTATTTCACGAGTTTAACTGGATAATGTTACTTCATTCTTGGGGAAACTAAAGTAAATTATAGATCTATTACACAACTGCAACCTTTGAAGTATTCTAACTATACTCACTAACAAAACTGTACAATGGTGTAACGGTTACACCATTGAACAGTACAGTTTTGTTAGTGAGAACAGTTAGAACACCTTATTCACTCCATTCCCCCCTTAAGTAATTCTCAACAGCCTCGTGGCCTCCTTCACTTGTCTCCCCCACAAATAATGTTGATAAATAAAGTGCTTGAATGAAGCTCAAACAATATATGGTTCAGACACAATACACACCACTGTTTTCATGATGGTATCCCAGGCCAGATCATTCGGTCCTATTGTGGAGTTATGAGATCGTAGTGGATTCCTCCCCTACAAGCACCGAACCTTCTCGAATTCCCCAGCCTATGCCTCCAGCGCCGCCCACTAAGCGGGGGTCAACTGTCTACCCCCGCCTTATAAGGCCTGACACCGCTGTGACCGGCCTCTTTCTACAGTGCCACCAGCAAGCAACACCTCCTCCTCCGCGCCAGCCAGCGACCTTGGCGTCCCTCAAGCCGCGTGCCCTCACTCTGGGCACCCTCACCAACCAGCTCTCTCTACTCAACGCTTATTACCATGCTGCCTTCCCAGCACCAAGCTGCACTGTACATCCAATACAACATGTATACAGTGAGCACCTTGTGAGTTTCCTTCCATCCTGAGTGTGAACCAACAACCTATAACCCCACAAATGGTGACCCCCGGAGATTCACACTCACACAGGATGGAGGAGACTCTGATCACGCTCCCAGTCTTCAAGCAACATGGAAGACTGGCTTATCCACCCAGAGGCAGCTCTCATCGGCTCTACAGCTACTGTCTCTACACCGCAGGTTAGACACCCTAGAGCAGCTCTGCTACTCTAAGCAGACAGCCGCTCCTCTTCCTGCCCCAAGCACCACGTCCTACCGACCCCAGCACACCCGTCCTGCCTCAGACGCCGCCCCCGGCCCAGCAGTACCCCCTGCCGCGGCCCCTGCTCCTGACGCGGACCCACACACCCCTCTTTTCTCCTTCAGGTACCTCCTGCCACTGTCCTGCACCCTGCTGCTGTCGTGGACCCTGCTCCAGCTTCCCGCCGCGCCCGGAGGGGAAGGGGAGCATTGTAGTGGATTCCTCCCCTACAAGCACCGAACCTTCTCGAATTCCCCAGCCTACGCCTCCAGCGCCGCCCACGGAGCGGGGGTCAACTGTCTACCAACGCCTACCTCCGCCTTATTTACACTGAAAGTCCGTAATATCTTATTTTGACCGTTTATACAGCCAATGTCTTATATATATTTTCATATTTCATGTAGATCCACAATGAAAACGTGGATAAGATAAATCTTGATAAAATCACACGGGAAAAGGGAAACAACGGAGCACCTCAGCTTTCGTCTTTATTCAAGACATCTTCAGAGGCAACTGGATTACATGGACAGAGAGAGGCTTAAATACACAGGGTGACCTTATAGTGGGTCCCTTATTTTTGACCTGACCTGACTAGTCACGTCGCCCCCTTCTCTTAAGCTCCTCTACGTGTGTGTTGGTGTGGGGATTAGTGGATGACATTATTATGACCTGACCTCATGTTTAATAAGGTCACCCTGTATATTTAAACCTCTCTCTGTCCATGACAGCAGCAGGGTCCACGACAGTAGCAGGGTCCATGACAGTAGCAGGGTCCACGACAGCAGCAGGGTCCACGACAGCAGCAGGGTCCATGACAGCAGCAGGGTCCACGACAGTAGCAGGGTCCATGACAGCAGCAGGGTCCACGACAGCAGCAGGGTCCACGACAGCAGCAGGGTCCACGACAGTAGCAGGGTCCATGACAGTAGCAGGGTCCATGACAGTAGCAGGGTCCATGACAGTAGCAGGGTCCATGACAGCAGCAGGGTCCACGACAGCAGCAGAGTCCACGACAGCAGCAGAGTCCACGACAGTAGCAGGGTCCACGACAGTAGCAGGGTCCACGACAGTAGCAGGATCCACGACAGCAGCAGGGTCCACGACAGTAGCAGGGTCCACGACAGCAGCAGGGTCCACGACAGTAGCAGGGTCCACGACAGCAGCAGGGTCCACGACAGCAGCAGGGTCCACGACAGCAGCAGGGTCCACGACAGTAGCAGGGTCCACGACAGCAGCAGGGTCCATGACAGCAGCAGGGTCCACGACAGCCGCAGGGTCCACGACAGCAGCAGGGTCCACGACAGTAGCAGGGTCCACGACAGTAGCAGGGTCCATGACAGTAGCAGGGTCCATGACAGCAGCAGGATCCACGACAGCAGCAGGGTCCATGACAGTAGCAGGGTCCACGACAGCAGTACGGTCCATGACAGCCGCAGGGTCCACGACAGGGCAGGGTCCACGACAGCGGCAGGGTCCACGACAGCGGCAGGGTCCACGACAGTGGCAGGGTCCACGACAGCGGCAGGGTCCACGACAGTGGCAGGGTCCACGACAGCGGCAGGGTCCACGACAGTGGCAGGGTCCACGACAGTGGCAGGGTCCACGACAGCGGCAGGGTCCACGAGAGGGAAGCACATGCACTGCCCGTCCTGCCTCAGACGCCGCCCCGGCCCAGCAGTACCCCCTGCCGCTTCTCCTGGCGCGGCCCCTGCTCCTGAGTGCGGACCCACACACCACTCTTTTCTCCCTCAGGTATCCCCCTAATACTGTCCTGTACCCTGCTGCTGTAGTGGACCCAGCAGCTGTCACGAGCCCTCATCCGCTTCTGCTGACGCAGCCCCTGCTCCTGACCCAGGCCCACACACCCCAGCAGGCGCATCTGACGACTCTGTACCTGCCGTGAGGGAAGCACAACATTCATCGCCTCCACACACCCTTATTCTCCCTCTCTTCTCCCACAGATAGTGTGTATATAGACAGTTGTCTCCAGTGACCGGCTCATCCACGCCATCGCCGTTGTCTCACATGAGGCATGCACCGCCCATTCTACCTCACATGTGCTATGCAACCCTGCAGACAACAAGTCTCCTACACCGCCTGGAGGGAAGGAGGGAGTATTGTAATGGATTTCTCCCCTACAAACGCTGTTTGTCGCTGCGTAGCCGACCCCACGAATTCCCCAGTGTATGCCTCGTGGTCTAGGTCAACCAGCGCTGCCCACGGAGCGGGGGTCAACTACTAAGCCACGCCAACCCCTGCTATTTAAGACCTGACCTCGTGGTGATCTCTCGCTTTCTACCTACACCAACCAGCCAGTAACACCTCCTCCTCCTGCCTGGTGACCCTCGCTCCCGCCGGCGAGCATGGCAACCCATAAGCTGGTCCTTCTCTGAGCATCCTCACCAACCAGCTCTCTCTACATCACGCTTGTAACCATGCTGCCTTCCCAGCACCAAGCTGCATTGTACATCCAATACAACATGTATACAGAGAGCACCTTGTGAGTTTCCTTTCTCCACCCCACCCTGAGTGTGAACCAATCATCCCATACCCCACAGTCTATCTGTAGTTACTAACAATAAGTAAGGTTAGATTAACATTTGGGTTAAGTCATGATTTTAACCTAACCTAACCACAAACTCTTTAAATAACTAGATTCACTTATATTTTAATTATGATTATTTAACCTATAATATTTTAATTACCTGGATTAACTGATTAATCCACCTAACTAATCCACCAAGGTTAAAATTAATCTTCGCCTATATTTAACTGACGATTGTAAGCTGAGTTAATGAAGCTGTGACGTAACTACACTCTGAATGCCTATTGATTGAAACAGTTTATTTAGCCATAAAAACAGAGATACAGTCAATTAAAAATAATAATAACATGGCTGAGCCAGTTGAGAACCTGAGCTCTCTTGAAGGCACCTGATATAAACTGAACATTTATCACAACGAAGTATTATGTTACATTTAGTATCATCTGGAAAAGTACATTATTTAAAGGGCCTCTTACCTTCAGTATGTTGTATTGAGTTCAGTATTGCTGGATATGACTCATTTACGAACCTTTCTCAAGAAACTTGCAAGAGGGGTGTGGTTATCTATGCTAGGCAAGACCTTAGAACCAGCCAGGCGAGGGTACAGGGAGAGGATGTTTCTGAAGAGTCCAAGTGGTGTAAAATTAAGATAAAGGGAGGGGACTTACTTATTGTTGGGTGTATCTACAGATCCCCAAACTGTGGCCCACTAAATCAAAGGAACTGAAGAGCCTTAATAAACAATGCGGCGATGCTCAACCCCAGCCACCTCCTTATCATGGGGGACTTTAACTATGGCGACATCGACTGGGGAAACAAGTTCACCCCAAATGACTTGAATAACCCTGCTACTCTTTTTGTAGAAACTCTGAGAGATAATTTTCTGCTCCAACATGTTAGAGATCCGACCATTGGTAGGTAGGTGGGTAGGTAAATAGAATTGGCAGGTGTGAGCAGGCATGGGCAGGCATGGGGAACTGTGGGTAGACGTGATCTTAACTTTAAAACACCTCAAAAACGTTTCCTCAACTTCAAAACACTTTTAGTGTTAATAATCTTCCTAACATTCACAGCTGCCATGTTTACTAATGTTTATTCAATGTGAATTAACAATAAATAAAAAATATTGTAATTGGATAATTTATTATACAAGGGACTATTTTATTATTTACAAAAAATTACAACATTTTTCAGATGGCCATTAATTGTTAAATAAACCTCCACACTTTGACTGGTTGATACTGACAGTTAACAGTCTATGGTTCCTTGTTCACAGCCAGTCTACTAGAGGTACAAATACGACTCCATGTGTGAGTCCTACTCGAGCTTGAAGTCGTACTCGAGACATAAGGTCGTACTCGGGATACATATTCTAAGACTCGTACATAAACATACATACAAATACACATTGACAAAATCATACATAAAAGTTCATTTAATCTAAGATGGGAAAAATACAGTAATGTAGAATTTATTTATTGTATTTTATAATTAAGAATATTGCTATTAATTCTCAAAGGTTCCTACGTTAAGTTTTCCTCCTAACTGGTGATGTGAGAATGAATCTGACTGACTCACTTAAGCTACCACACAAAGATGGATTCTCAAAGGTTCCTCCATTAAGTTTTCCTCCTAACTGGTGATGTGAGAATGTATCTGACTGACTCACTTAAGCTACCACACAAAGATGGATTCTCAAAGGTTCCTATGTTAAGATTTCCTCCTAACTGGTGATGTGAGAATGTATCTGACTGACTCACTTAAGCTACCACACAAAGATGGATTCTCAAAGGTTCCTACATTAAGTTTTTCTCCTAACTGGTGATGTGAGAACGTATCTGACTGACTCACTTAAGCTACCACACAAGGATGGATTCTCAAAGGTTCCTACGTTAAGTTTTCCTCCTAACTGGTGACGTATCTAACCGACTCACTTACAGTAAGTTACCACACTCAGAGACTCTACCTTAATTAGACACATTCACTTAACACTAATTAGGAGACAAAATCTACATAAATTGGACCTTAGGTAAATTGGGACACCCATTATATACTCCATTTAGTCACACCATAAAATATGACATCTCAACTATCACCAATTACCATTTCACCAAATCGACAGGTGAATAAAATTATAACTCTAATCGACACAAGACTAAGGTCATAACATTCCCCGTCGATCCAACACTGGAACGCTGGGTCAGTAAAATTGTTATTCTTCTTAAACTGTTAGACTAGACGAGACGAGAGAATTATATTCCTGTCGACGTCAACTACCGGACGACCTTCCCAATTATTAAAACATAACGATGACAGATACAATTTATCCTTGGGGGCCTCGGGCAGAAAAGATGTTTTTATTATTTTCACGATAAATCTCAAAACACCAGGAATGTTTGTGTCTTAGTTTTCACGTACCCAGTCACTTCTGTACGTCTGAAAGCTACAGTACACAACTTAGGCATTACAGTACATTTCAGTATTAAGTGAAATACCTAACTGGATTCTCAACATGATACAGTATTCTAACTTTCCATAATAAGGCAGATTTTGTCTCAGTAATAAGGCAGATTTTGTCTCAGTAATAAGGCAGATTTTGTCTCAGTAATAAGGCAGATTTCGTCTCAGTAATAAGGCAGATTTCGTCTCATGTAATTCATATTTCACCTTAACACAAATCTGGTCTCTACACTGTCAGATTTATTCACTTTTCCGCTGGACTGTTTGATATATTGTGAGAGGTCATCTGAGATCATCTTTCTCCACTATACTTGTCAGTTAACATCAGATAACCTGTTAATGGGTCATGTTGAAGGGTCAATGATGGCTTGTGTGTGTGTGGAGAGATGTTTACAGTGCATTTGTGTGTGTTTGTCCGGAGAAAGATTAGATACACACATACACACCCACACCCACCCGCATCCACACCCACACACACACCCCCTCCCACAACTTAACCTAACCAACACTAAACCACAAATTTCTTCCAGTGATTCATATAAAAATATAGGCAGTTCAGTGAAACCTCGATATAACGGATGTCCAACTCTACCCAATCCGTTAAATGGGGGTCTCACAACTAACGGAACCTCGATATAATGGACGTCCACCCCCTATTTTATCCATTATATAAACAATATACATTTATATAACTTTTATATATTGAAACTAAGGTGAAGAAAATTCTATATACAACAACAGTGCTCAGGTGTGTGTGTGTGTGTGTGACCAGCACGTGCTATGCCAGGTCTGGGGTTAAGAGTGTCTACAAGCGAGTATGTACAAGTATTTATCAGTCGTTAATTTCCTCCCCGATTACAACTAACCGATAATTTCCACACCAGTAAATAACCCACTTTTCTTCAGCATTTGAGTAAGAATTCAAAGCAAAACCAACACGTACTGCATTAATTAAGTAATAACAGTAGCAGTGTGTATGGCCATTTAATAAGTCATATAAGGAGCATAAGTAAGAGTTTTATAAGTGGTTTAAGTGAAGTTGTTTCAAGAGCTATAATCTGCTTCTGTAACAACCAATACACAATCATCGCTTATTATCTATGTATGATAATTATACATATACAATTATACATACATGTTATACAGGGTATCCATACAACATCTGAACCATTATAGAACTTAAATAACAGGAATTATAGCAATTATAGAATGTGGTCAACTTGTGAATATTTACTAGATGAAGAACATTAAGATTGATGTGTTCTTCAGTATAATTATAGCAGTGTGTTCTATCTGTAATGTTATTGATGTGTTCTTCAAGTATAATTATAGCAGTGTGTTCTATCTGTAATGTTATTGATGTGTTCTTCAGTTTAATTATAGCAGTGTGTTCTATCTGTAATGTTATTGATGTGTTCTTCAAGTATAATTATAGCAGTGTGTTCTATCTGTAATGTTATTGATGTGTTCTTCAAGTATAATTATAGCAGTGTGTTCTATCTGTAATGTTATTGATGTGTTCTTCAGTTTAATTATAGCAGTGTGTTCTATCTGTAATGTTATTGATGTGTTCTTCAAGTATAATTATAGCAGTGTGTTCTATCTGTAATGTTATTGATGTGTTCTTCAGTTTAATTATAGCAGTGTGTTCTATCTGTAATGTTATTGATGTGTTCTTCAAGTATACCAGCATGTTCTCTCTCTAACTGCGATGTTATTCGGTTCTACAATGACACAAATAACTCCACACACATTCTACAACATATTTATCAACAATTGCCACATCAATCATCATACATCAACCCACATCAATCATTATACATCAACCCACATCAATCATTATACATCAACCCACATCAATCATTATACGCTATTCACTAAACATGATGATATAACCAAAGCATTATAGATGGCGTTATAGATATGGTGTTATTGATAGACGTCAAGGGCGATCGTTAAAGGACGACGATAGTTTAGGTTCCCTGAGACGACAACGTGACCCCATTGATCGTCACTACGGATGGGGGCTCAGTCGTGGGGACGGTGGGTGGTTGAGGCGGAGGCATACGAGGTCGTCTCATGATATGGGCGGGAGGGCGGTTTAACGACGCCGTTGGGGCCATCATGCCGTTGCTGTAGACCGGCTGGTGGCCGTTAGAGTACGTGTGAGCGGGGGAGTTGTTGTAGCTACCAGAGGACATGTCTGCGTACTCTTCCCCGTACTCTTCCACGTCCTCTGGGATATTCTCGTAAATATTATTCCCTGATGAAATAAACGAACGTCTTTTAGTGATGGGGGAAGGGGAGGGAGAGGAGGGGAGGACAGTTTTAGTGATTGGAAAGGAAGAAAATGATGTACACAAATAATAAACAACTAAAACAACTAAAATAATACAACAAAAACAACTAAAATAATACAAAAATAAATCTCATTAAATACAAAAAAAAATTCAAATTCTAAAAAAAATTTAAATACAGCGGAACTTTTATTTAATGAACTGTATGGAGAGGAAAGCCCATTATATCAAGGTTCCGTTAGATGTGAAACCCCCATTTAATGAACTACAGAGAGAAACCCGATATATAGAGGTCGACAACAACATCAACTACTGTACTCGACCCTAAACGACCTCACCTGTTGTGGGGTCGCTGAGGTCGGCGTAGCTCATGGCATCGTTATGACGACTTTCTGAAGGCTTCAGGGTCACTGGTGGCTCTCGCTCCTTACCCTTCTGCTGGTGTCTCCTGGAGGAGTAGCAGAAGGTGTTAATGTTATAAGTAAAATAAATCACTGTGTCTTAAATCTTCACCTATATGCAGTAAAATAACAAGAAAATAACATATAAAATAACAGTGAATGAATCATAATGGAAGACTTAATATTCTCTTAAAGTTTTGTTCATATGTCATAAAATAACACTAAAATATTATACACAAGGGTATAATAAGACTCACGTTCTCAGGAAAATGAAGAGAAGAGCGACGACAATGACGGCAATAAGACCAACAGCTAGGCCCACGTATAGACCAGTGTTGGAGGCTTCTTCGAGAGAGCCGGGAGGACCGCCGCGAGCCTCGTTACTCGTGCCGTCGACTGTGTTGTCTTCAAAGATCCCGTAGTCGGTAATGTCCACTGTGGAATTATTAAATAACGTACACATCTCAATAAGCAATGTACACATGCTAATAAGTACTGTACATCTCAATAAGCAGCATACACATCTCAATAAGCACTGTACTCGTCTCAAGACAGGATGGGTCCGATGGTTTCCTAAGTGCTACTCATCATGGGAGGGTTGGTATGCCTGGCTCTCTAGTTCAATGATCCTATGACATTTGGTAATGGAATATCCCGGGGCAGATCCAGGAATATCAAAGGGGGGAGGGGGAGTGTCCAAGAAGGTGTGGGTGGGGGAACATGATGAGCTGATTGAGTCCACCCAACTGGGGGGTTCTGGGGGGTGCTGTAAACCCCCAGAATAGTTTGTTGAAATGTGACCAATATCAAGGGCATTTTGAGGCCATTTTGAAGCCGGGTGATATTAGGAGATATTCTGAAGTCAATAGTAATTACTTTTTACTATACGAAAACACCTTAGTACAATACTGCATTAAAGAAGAAGTATTGGAATTTTCTGGTGTAAAGGGAGGTTGTGGACTCCAAGGACCCTCACTGGGTCTGCCCTTGACATCATATTAGTTACATCTCAATGGCTAAGACACGGGGTTCTCAAGCATAACCACTTTAGTACTGTCGCTTCTCCAGTGTGACTCATTACATGCAGTATGGTGTATAGATGAGGTTCCTGAGAGTAAGTACAGACATATTGATGTATGTATTTAACTATAAAACAAGTAAGGAAAATGTATTACATAATTAAGAAGAGTAAAAGGCAGAAAGAGGCCATAATTGTCATGTTTAATATGATCATTTAATGTTCTATACTTGGGATATAATTACTCAGTTAAGCAACATTATGTTCTTAGTTACATCTCTGTCATACTGTACGTAAGTCACTTGAACATATAATTAATTTTCAATACAAGTTACATCAGTCATAATTCACATCTAACGTGTGTGTAGAGTATCATTTAAAAGAATCTCTTTACTGGGGGTAGAATTAAACAACGCAGTAGACAATTTTCTCAGTTTAAATTTGATATATGGTTATGGTAATAATCTTTCATATAAACACCATTGACAGGAAAGCTGCCTCACACACATAGGACCTTCCAAATTGTATCACAATCTTGATAGTTTTATTTTTAGAGCTGAATGTTAATTTGATAAATAGCCCAAAACATTGATGTCATCATAGAAGGTAAGATTCATCCTTGGCTCATTGTCAGGCTGTAATGCAGCCACCTAGAAGACCAAAGAGCCACACTGTTTTATATCTGACTTGAACAGAAACTGAACAAGACTCAATGACTCAGTAAGCAACTCAGGGAATCTATCATTGAAATTTGCTGCCATTTTTTCTTGCATAACGTGTCATCAGCATTAACCTTCCCTTCCCTGACCTGACACAAGGAGAGTAACTGCATTATTACCTTGACCATAATTTATTGTCCTGACTTAACGAGACAACACCTGGGCCACGCTCTTCATTCCTTGACACCTGGACTACCAGCTCTATGTGACCCCTTATGATGCATCTTGTATCGTGACCCCTTGTTTGGGAACCACCGGGCTAAGATGTTAGGTAGGGTAAGGTAAGTTTAGGTTAGGTTACCACTACAACAGATAAACAAGACACTACTCACTCTTACAGAGAGGGGCTACACCAGACCACACGCCCCCAGCCGTACACGACCTGTTAAAAGGTCCGTTTAACTTGTACTTGGGGAAACACAGATACTCCACGACAGCCCCGTACAGCAACGACTCGTTTAACCTGACGATTCTTCCGTTATCTATCTCCTCTGGCATCATACACGACACCCCTGTGGAACGAGAGGTCGTCTTAGGTCGTACTGGTATAGGTGGGTTGGGCTGGGTTGGGTTGGGTTAGGTAATCACTGGGATATATTATTAAAAGAATTCTATAACCTGTTTCTTGGGGGGCTCTGGTAACATGGATACATTATGTGGCTGCATTTATACATACAAGTATTTGCTTAAGTATACATGTGATTATATACATACATGCACTGTATACTGAAAATATAGAGATGCATATATAGGAGACTTATTATTAAATTATCATCACATAAAGTTAACAAAATAATTTAAACTAACAAATATTAATGAAATAACTAAATTATTATATATAATTGATTGATTCATTGACTGATTGTGGTAATAACAAAACAGTCGCACAAAACAAACAAACATTGAAAAGATCACACCACAATATTATCAAAACACGAAAAAAAACATCTCGGAGGACTATCAATCACCCGGACCCCATAGCTGTGTTTATGAGCGACTCTGACCTCCAACGACAAAAACATCATCCCTCTGACAGCTAAACGTACAGACACACACACTCAACATACATTCACATCTAGGTTGAGTTCCCGTCCAGATGCCATGAGTCTTGCAGTTCCGAGTAGACTCCCCGACCAGCACTCGGCCGACCCCACAGCTGTACACGGCCGACGACCCGACCCTGCGATCGCCTTCCTTCACTGTCAACGCTTCTGTCAATGCTGACTGTAGCTCCGGGCATATGACCTCTGTTGGCACGAGTCAGGACAACAGTTAGTGTGTTGGAAATGGTGGAAATAATGGTATCTATCCATCTATCTATGTAACTATCCATCTATCAAAACATCTATCCATCTATCTATCTAACTATCCATCTATCAAACCATCTATCTATCAATTAGAAGCTATGTTAATCAAAATATAAAAATTAGTTTACATTACTGAAATTGTTTTAAGTTATTCTTGTCAATTTGAATCACAGGCAGACCTTGAGTATGATGACTTAACCCTGAGTATGATGACTTAACCCTGAGTTCAATAGCATTATACTCAAGAGGTTAAGTCATCACAGGTTCAGCTCTTGAGAACGTTCTTAAGACACATTTGTACACATGTCTAAACAAAAGCTGTGTACAGAACAATGTTTAAAATACCACTATATCATAACTTATATACTTCTAAAATAACTTAACAACAAATATATTGACAAAATAGAGTAAATTAAAGTAAAAAATATGGCAACTTACCGACACACTTGGGCGTCTCCCCGACCCAGGTGCCGTTCTCCTGACAATACCGTCGAATCCGTCCCTCCAGCTTCCAATGTTCGCTGCATTCATATGACACCTGAGATCCGTAGCTAGTGGTGTTGCTGAGGAGCCGGAACGTGCCCGGATTAATGCTCTCTGGCAGTCCACAGTCCACATCTGGATATAGACGGATAGATGTGAATTGAAGAGTGGGGGGGGGGGGGGAGGTTATGGGTGTCAGAAGATTGAAGAGGTTTCATTTGGGTGACTGGAAAACTTCTCTTCTGGTTATGAAAGGATTATGACAGAGGCTGGAGTGTGGGGAAGGTTTCGTGGTTGCCTTGAGTGACTGACTGACTGGGAATGAGTGTATAAGTAGGTAACTAACTGTATGACTGTCAGTAGGTGAGTGAGTGACTGACTGACTGACTGTATGAGCGAGTGTTAGAGTGACTAAGAAACAGTAATTCTCAACAATATTCCCTCCATAACATAGCACAACAACAACACTGTACTCACACTTGCACGTGGGAGATTCATTGGTCCACGTCCCATCGGCCTTACAAGTCCTCATACTCTGGCCGTCCACAACATAACCTCTATCACAACGATAAGTCACGATGCTGCCAACCCTGCGGAGAATTGTCCCTGTTACTATACTGTTAATATACTGTTAATGTACTGTTACTATACTGTTAATATACTGTTAATGTCGCCAGATACATATTAACTCTGAGGTTAGCTGGGATTTATTCAGTATATGTTTGGTATAAATCTGTATGTTAGTATTAGATGGGATTTATTTCATATATGCTCATGTAAATCCATTGTTTTAACAGGTAATAGCCCACCCAGGCACAGGTCACCCACCCAGGCACAGGTCACCCACCCACAACGGGGGATAAGAATAGAATAAATTAATAATACAAAATAAAAAGGTTATATTAATGTACAACAAGATGACGGAAAACCAGCTTTATGAAGTGAGACAGATTGTATGAGTATGGAAATACAGAAGAAGGCAGAGCATTCAACAGTGTGAGGAAAGAAGGAGGTACTATAATGGGTTAATATAATGTGACCCACATCCACACAGACATAGTGGACACGGCCCACGGCCTTGCTAAGTTATGTAGACTATATAGGTATTACTGCTGTGGGATTAACTACAGCTCCTCCCCAACTTACGACCACCCGCACTTACGACCCGCCTGGCAAGCTTAAAAGAGAGAGTTTTGTGATGCTGAGAAGAAAAAGAGACACCCATTTTAGATTTTCTATGTATTATTTAAGCATTTTTTACTTACGACCTGGATTTGGGTCCCTAACCCCGTCGTAAGTCTGGGAACAGCTGTATACCTTTGGGAGTAGTTACGTCCAAAGATCGTTAACTACCGTCCCTATTACTTACATATTGATATTGGTGATTTCATTGGGGGTATCATTCCAGTACTATACCTGAAGGTGCTGTCCAGGGAGACGTGTTCTCGTCTCCGAGCGATGGTCGTGCTCATGCGACGGTCGTTACCAGCGACGGAAATCTTGGTCTTAGGAGGATGCTGGGGCTCGGGGCAGCGGATCTCTGTCAATAGAACGTGTTGGTTAGGTTAGGGTATGTTATGGTAGGGTAAGTTTGGTTAGGTTAGGTTCTTTCACCTTAATATTAACTACACTAATGCTAACTTAATGTAACAAAACATTAACCCAGCTTAACATTAACCTATCCTCACCCAGATTAACATACTGTACCACTAATCTTACCTAACCTTCTTTAGTGAATGACAGGAACAATGTGAAGATGTTTTAAGACACACACTACCTCACCTTCACACTTGGGTTGTTCGCCGCCCCATTTAGAATCTCTGCCACACACGCGGTATTTCTCTCCAACTAAGCGGAAGTTCGGGTTGCAGACATATTCTAGCTGAGTGTCCAAGAACGTAGATTCGTTTATATACAAAACTTCGCCCCGAGACATGGTCGGTACGCTCCCACAGTCCACATCTGGGGAGAGGATGCGTATTAGACATGTTTGTACTGTTAGTGAGATAATTGTATGTGTTTATGTTGATTTATCATGTACAGGGTGTCTTATAGTTCACACACATGTACAGGGTGTCTTATAGTTCACACACACATGTACAGAGTGTCTTATAGTTCACACACACATGTACAGGGTGTCTTATAGTTCACACACACATGTACAGGGTGTCTTATAGTTCACACACACATGTACAGGGTGTCTTATAGTTCACACACACATGTACAGGGTGTCTCATAGTTCACACACACATGTACAGGGTGTCTTATAGTTCACACACACATGTACAGGGTGTCTTATAGCTCTCTCACACACACACACACGTACAAGGGTGTCTAATGTTCATATAAACACAGATATGTTATCAGAGTGACAACAACATAATGACAGTCAACTCACAGGTACAGGAGGGAACATCACCGCTCCACACTCCACTGCGGGTACAAACACGGATGTTGTCCCCGGTCAGAAAGTGGCCGTGCTCACAGTGGTACTCGACCTCTGCGTGGACGTCGAAGCTGTAGCCAGTCACGAACCCTCCGTGGGGTACTATAGGCTCGTTACATGTCACAACTGTAAGAGGTGATTAATGAGGGTACACTAGTTGAGTAATTAATTCACATACAAAGTTAAATTCGAGTAGCATCTGATTAAAAATAAGAGCCAAAATTATAGGTTTATAATTTGAAAATATCGCCATAATAATTGAAGCTTTCAAATGTGATCATAATGCTGAGAACAACAACAGCATCCAAGACATGCTAGGTCATGTATTGTAACCAGTACAGTGAAGGTGGATGGAGACAGAGTGTTGTACAGTATGTGGAGACTGTACTGGAGACTGGCAGGATTACATGGAGACCACTGTAGCTATAATGTTCTAAATATACTAAAATAATTGTTGCTGAATATAAATACAGTACTTCTTTATTATATTTATTACTTATTGAAAGTTTTTAGATATGTAAATAATTTTTGTCGCAAGTTTTGATACAACAATTTGCTCTGGTGTTTCCATTCATCTATAATTCGTATACTTTATGGGCCCATGCAATTCAAATTTTCGAGGTTGTACTGTAGTAGTAGTAGTAGTAGTAGTAGTAGTAGTAGTAGTAGTAAATTAGTCGCAGTTAATCAATTTGTGGATGGTGTTCCAGGGTAATGGTTAGGTTAGCCAGTGCAGTTGGCGAGTTATCCGGTCTTCTCGGACTATTCCTTGACACTGGGTCATACAGCTCGTTAACTTAGGGTGTGGTTGTTGTGTTGGTGACAGCTTCTACACCTTAAACACTGGGTCATGCAGCTCGTTAACTTAGGGTGTGGTTGTTGTGTTGGTGACAGCTTCTACACCTTAAACACTGGGTCATGCAACTCATTAACTTATGGTGTGGTTGTTGTGTTGGTGACAGCTTCTACACCTTAAACACTGGGTCATGCAGCTCGTTAACTTATGGTGTGGTTGTTGTGTTGGTGACAGCTTCTACACCTTAAACACTGGGTCATGCAGCTCGTTAACTTAGGGTGTGGTTGTTGTGTTGGTGACAGCTTCTACACCTTAAACACTGGGTTATGCAGCTCGTAAACTTAGGGTGTGGTTGTTGTGTTGGTGACAGCTTCTACACCTTAAACACTGGGTCATGCAGCTCGTCAACTTAGGGTGTGGTTGTTGTGTTGGTGACAGCTTCTACACCTTAAACAAACTCACAGCTGTCCTCGAACATGAGAGCCAAAGATTATAGCGGGAGTAGAATTATCAGTGTCACTATTATCACCACCACCATCTTACCATCACACAGAGGAGAAACATCGCTCCAGTGGCCATCATCAAGACACACCCTCTCCTCAGGGCCGTCCAACCAGAAGTCGTCGCCACACTCGTACCTCGCCATTGACCCGAGATAAGTGGTGCCATTAACCAGGGTCATCTGTAAGTGAGAGGGAGGTGTTAGTGGCCTGTTTTACCTAATTATTTAACACCTTAACCTAACCTAACTTAACCTAGTCTAGTCTAACCTTCCCTAACCTAACCAAATCTGATGTAACTTAATCTAACCTAATAAAACTTAACTTACCTACCCATCCGACCAATACCAAACTGCCCAGACCAATCCCAGACTCACCTGACCATCTCTCAGGTCCTCGGGGATGCCACAGTCGATGAACCTACAAGTGGGAGCCACACCTGACCAGATCCCTCCCAGTGTACAGGACACAGTCTGTAAAAAAATTAAACAATATCAACAACGAGACGTCTTCTGGGAGCCACACCTGACCACATCCCTCCCGGTGTACAGAAGACAGTCTGCAAACAACAACAGTCAAGACATCTACTTTAAAGGACTGGGTGGGTGGGAGGGTGTGGGGGGTTGGGAGGGTGTGGGGGGTTGGGTGGGAGGGTGTGGGGGGTGGGAGGGGGTACTGTCTGGTATAAGAATGTAGGACTCAGGAAACATATTAGCCTGGTACTGGACTCTGCTGCGGGTCATCATTCTTGGTGACATTTTAATAATAACTTGGAACAAACTGTCGTCTTGGTCCATTTTTGCTGCCATAGTGAAGTTTTATAAAAGAGTAACAATACTGTAACAAAGGAACTGTTTCTTCTCTATAAAGTTGTGAACGTAAAACATATTGAGATAAGTTATTTAGAGATGATGATGATAAACTGCAGATTAACAACAGCTTAACAAGTGATTAACAACAGCTTAACAAGTGATTAACAACAGCTTAACAAATGATTAACAACAGCTTAACAATAACAATGCATCAAAAACAACTCCCATGGCTACCAGTAATGACCATTGAGTTACATATATACTTCAGGAACTACATATTAACGACCTAACTCAAGTATTTACCATTCAGACATCACAAACACCTAAATTGTTATGAGTACCACACATATTGCAGTCTGCAGTGAGTTAATTTGCCTCAAGTATTTGGATTTTCATATTTAAATCTTTTGTCATATTTTTAGTTGAACTCAGAAGGAATTTTTATACAGAACAATATTGTGGTCTAGTCCAACACCAATTTATTCACCTTTTGGGTTGAAAGTTATATTTTTAAGCAATATTTTCAAGTTTATTCTCATTATTATATTACCACAAAGAAAAAACAACTGTATTTTCACTGTTAGTTATAGATTATGATTATTTTTATACCTATGATTCATAAACTGTCTTAAAAATAGTGATATAATTACTCAACACACCTTAAGACCCTGTAAATTATAGCCAGAGTCACAGGTAAACGTGGCAGTGTCACCAGCCCGGCGGCCACTCATCTCAACCTTGCCGTGGACAGGCGGTACAACGTCCGGACACCAAGAATCTGTTGGTACGATGTTATGATACAATTTGGGTACGATTTATCACGTGTTTTTACGGTGCAATTTTATATATCCGTCTATCAATCTGTCTATCGATCTATTTATCAATCTATCTGTCAGTCAATATATGTACAAGAACCAGGACCCCAGGCTAGAACAGGACCCCAGGCCAGAAGAGAACTAACACAGGCACTCTGGAGACTCGGGCGACCACGATCCATCCTCGGAACAAAGAGCCGAGTTCTCCCCTGCGATGGTGTAGTTCTCCTGACACTCGTACACCACCTTGGCCCCATAGGTCGTTCGGTCATTCACTAGCACGAAGGATCCGTGTTCGATCTCTTTAGGGGAGCCGCAGTCCATGTCTGGAATGGGGGGAGGGGGGTTAAATTGTTAGGAGTGTGTGTGTGTGTAGGAGTGTATGTATGTGTGTATGTATGAGTGTATGTATGTGTGTATGTATGAGTGTATGTATGAGTGTATGTATGACAATAATTAATACAGTAACAAATATAATAAAAACTATTTAATTATGATCTCAATTGTTTCATTAATGAGTACAATATAACATTAATGTACTCAAGTTAAGTACATTACAATTTTCCTTTCTCTCATAAACACATCAATACATCTTAAAAAAATGTACTCAGTTACATGTACTTCCACCTTGACACATGTACTCTACAAACATTACATTTTATCTGTGTACTCAAGTTACATTACAATTTTCGTTGTGTGCTGTACTCACATTTACACTTAGGTGCTGAACCACTCCAGAAGCCAGTAGGTAAACAGGTTCTGGAGGAGTCACCCAGCACCACGTTCCCCTCAGGACACTCGTAGGTGACCGTCGACCCCGTGGAGGTGCCCTGGCTGTTGACGGTGGTGTTCTCATGCTTGTCGGGGGAGCCACACGAGGTTGGTCCTGTCAACGGGGGAAGTTTTGAGTTATTGTGTTTTATGGGGGAACCTAACCTACCCTAACCTACCCTAATCCACACTAACCTAACCTACCCTAAACTAACATACCCTAATCCACCTTAACTTACCCTAAACTACCCTAATTCACCCTAACCTACCTTAATCCACCCTAACCTACCTTAATCCACCCCTCCCTACCCTAATCCACCCCACCCTACCTTAATCCACCGTAACCTAATCCACAAAACTCACTAAATTGACATATCCAGTGTAGATAGTTGAGCTCACAGCCGACATCGTTCCAGGTCCACTCTCGTCCACCGTCCAGCACCACACAGTTCTGTTCACCGTTGTAGTTGTTAGGTTGATCGTGGCCCCACCGAGGGTTCTCCACTACCCCGTCTGGAAAAAACAAACAAATTAACAACAACAACCACATACATAAGGTACCAATATATCAATAAATAAATACAATAAATAACGACAAAATTACCCACAATTACCCTAAAAAAAATAACCATAGTTCCATTAAAATTCTTCCAAACTTTATTTAAATTAATTACAAAAAAATAATATAATGGCTATTTTACCGTGACAAGTTATATTAATTAACTATATGGGGTTATTATCCTCTTAAGACGGAAGGTATATTATAAAAAAATGTTATAATTGATGATATATAACTTGTGGTTAAGACAGAGTTGTTATAAGACAATTAAGAGATAAATTGGGATAATAGATAATTTAAAGCCCTAATATAAGTCCATCTCCATGACCCTCATATGAGTTACCTTCTTATTTTCACTTATTTCTATTGATTAACTTAACTTATTACGTATTTTAACTGACCATTATGTAGAGGAGTTGTTGTTTTAATTATCACTCCCGGATTAATGGTCCTTTTGGGTTTATTATGCCGTAAATTAACATAAAATAGATAAACAAATGGAATTCTTGAACCAAAAGCTCCACCATGTTTACATCTGAGTCAAATAAAAACTAAAATAATTATTATCTTTTACTTAAATTATTAACAATTATTATCTATCAATCAATTATCTTACTAATTATAATAAAAAATAATCTCTAATTAATAAATGACTTCAATTATTTATTTAAACTACATTTATTATATATTAACTTCAACTATAATTTGATCATAATAACAAAGGGACTAATTATATAAATGTATTTTTCAATTAATTTTCTTATTTCTTTTCAAGTATTTTTAACAATTTTTCGATTAATTATATTTATTTATTTTTGTTATTGATATTTTTCTCGATAAATTACCTTAATATGTAATTTAACTTAGGGATCATATCTATAAACATATACTTATATAGATGGATAGATGGATGGATAGAAGGATGGATAGAACACTTACCATCCACCCATCGCCAAGTTCTGGACACAAAATGAGGCTCTCGCTGGGCACCTATCCACACTAACATCGTCTTCATCTTGTCTTTGACCCTATCGAGCTCTGAGGTCAAGTAGGCATGGGTAGCTTGACCTATACCATGAATTAGGTCACCTCCTTGAGCCTGGCAGTACTGACGACCTTGGTTAAAGTCTCCCCCTTCACTGATCTGTGGGTTAAGAAGAGTGTTTGGTTTATGTCTTGACCCACACCCACGCCCACACCCACACCCACACGCCCACACACACCCCGCGCCCACATACACACACCCCACACACACACACACCCCTCCACAGGCCCACACTCACACACCACACACCCCCTCCACACACCTACACGCCCACGCCCACACCCACACCCACACGCCCACACGCCCACTAAACCTTTCACAAGACAAAACACTATTCCATCTTACCTGTAGCTCATAACAAGTCTGGTTAAAGATGCTTAATGAGGTCACCTGGGCCTTATCGGTACACCTCTCCTTAGAAAACTCTGAAAGGAAAACGAGATGGTTATTAACCCCTTGAGTATGATGATTTAACCCCTTGAGTATATGATGATTTAACCCCTTGAGTATGATGATTTAACCCCTTGAGTATGATGATTTAACCCCTTGAGTATGATGATTTAACCCCTTGAGTATGATGATTTAACCCCTTGAGTATATGATGATTTAACCCCTTGAGTATGATGATTTAACCCCTTGAGTAGGATGATTTAACCCCTTGAGTATGATGATTTAACCCCTTGAGTATGATGATTTAACCCCTTGAGTATATGATGATTTAACCCCTTGAGTATGATGATTTAACCCCTTGAGTATGATGATTTAACCCCTTGAGTATGATGATTTAACCCCTTGAGTATGATGATTTAACCCCTTGAGTATGATGATTTAACCCCTTGAGTATGATGATTTAACCCCTTGAGTATGATGATTTAACCCCTTGAGTATGATGATTTAACCCCTTGAGTATGATGATTTAACCCCTTGAGTATATGATGATTTAACCCCTTGAGTATGATGATTTAACCCCTTGAGTATGATGATTTAACCCCTTGAGTATGATGATTTAACCCCTTGAGTATGATGATTTAACCCCTTGAGTATGATGATTTAACCCCTTGAGTATGATGATTTAACCCCTTGAGAATGATGATTTAACCCCTTGAGTATGATGATTTAACCCCTTGAGTATGATGATTTAACCCCTTGAGTATGATGATTTAACCCCTTGAGTATGATGATTTAACCCATTGAGTATGATGATTTAACCCCTTGAGTAGGATGATTTAACCCCTTGAGTAGGATGATTTAACCCCTTGAGTATGATGATTTAACCCCTTGAGTAGGATGATTTAACCCCTTGAGTATGATGATTTAACCCCTTGAGTATGATGATTTAACCCCTTGAGTATGATGATTTAACCCCTTGAGTATGATGATTTAACCCCTTGAGTATGATGATTTAACCCCTTGAGTATGATGATTTAACCCCTTGAGTATGATGATTTAACCCCTTGAGTAGGATGATTTAACCCCTTGAGTAGGATGATTTAACCCCTTGAGTATGATGATTTAACCCCTTGAGTAGGATGATTTAACCCCTTGAGTATGATGATTTAACCCCTTGAGTATGATGATTTAACCCCTTGAGTATGATGATTTAACCCCTTGAGTATGATGATTTAACCCCTTGAGTATATGATGATTTAACCCCTTGAGTATGATGATTTAACCCCTTGAGTATGATGATTTAACCCCTTGAGTATGATGATTTAACCCCTTGAGTATGATGATTTAACCCCTTGAGTATGATGATTTAACCCCTTGAGTATGATGATTTAACCCCTTGAGTATGATGATTTAACCCCTTGAGTATGATGATTTAACCCCTTGAGTATGATGATTTAACCCCTTGAGTATGATGATTTAACCCCTTGAGTATGATGATTTAACCCCTTGAGTATGATGATTTAACCCCTTGAGTATGATGATTTAACCCCTTGAGTATGATGATTTAACCCCTTGAGTATGATGATTTAACCCCCTTGTGTATGATGATTTAACCCCTTGAGTATGATGATTTAACCCCTTGAGTATGATGATTTAACCCCTTGAGTATGATGATTTAACCCCTTGAGTATGATGATTTAACCCCTTGAGTATGATGATTTAACCCCTTGAGTATGATGATTTAACCCCTTGAGTATGATGATTTAACCCCTTGAGTATGATGATTTAACCCCTTGAGTATGATGATTTAACCCCTTGAGTATATGATGATTTAACCCCTTGAGTATGATGATTTAACCCCTTGAGTATGATGATTTAACCCCTTGAGTATGATGATTTAACCCCTTGAGTATGATGATTTAACCCCTTGAGTATGATGATTTAACCCCTTGAGTAGGATGATTTAACCCCTTGAGTAGGATGATTTAACCCCTTGAGAATGATGATTTAACCCCTTGAGTATGATGATTTAACCCCTTGAGTATGATGATTTAACCCCTTGAGTATATGATGATTTAACCCCTTGAGTATGATGATTTAACCCCTTGAGTATAATGTGAGGAAGTATCTGTCCTGTTAATGGTCAATTATGGTCAAAATTGTACTAAATTACTTGTTACGGTAATTAGGTCAAGATTATATACTTGTTAGGTAAAATTAATCATTATTTATATATACAACTGAACAATGGCCGCTGATTTGCTAAAATATCCCACGTATAAAACCAAATAACTTACTTAATATATTTCAACAACAAAACAAGTTCTCATAATTAACTTCTAGACGCATCATTACACAAACCAAAACAAAGAACGGAAGTATTGTTCGAGAAAGAAATGAAGGTATTAATGATGGATTTTATACACTTTGTCCCTCTTGTTCTCAAATGGCGGCCGTAATCCAAAATGGCTGCCGTGAGATCTGAGAGACTACGGACATAAATTAAATTTCAAGGTTAATTTCACCCGTAAAAACATCTTTAGGAAGTAATTTTTAATATTTGTGTCGTGAAATAATAAAAATAGAATTTTTTATTCAAATTTGTTCACTTGTTTATATTTTTACTTGTTGTCATTGTTAATATATTTTCTTGTATGTATGTATGTATGTATGTATGTATGTATGTATGTATGTTCTTTGTCACAAGCTGCCTCTTATTATGTATGTGTACTGGGAGCAAAATGGCCTCGTGTGTGTGTGTCTGTGAAAGGCATTTGTATACAAGCACCGTCATATTTGATTCTCTGGGGAATAAATTATTTATTGAGCTTGACTGGAGGCTCCTGCTAGTAGCCATTAAAGATAATATGACAGCTAGCTCGTGTGTGTGTAGGTCATTTAATTTAATAGTAAGCTAGTGACTATATCGCCAACATGACTGACAAGACCTTTAAATCGTCCAAATTTATGAATGAAAAATTTGAGGAATTTGGCGCGAAATTTTAGGTAAACATAAACATAGTTGTGTCCGTATGTGGTGAAATGACAGCGACTTTGTTCTATTTTAATGAATAATAATATAGATTTACCTAATTTAACTCAACAAATATCAATGATACTTTCCTTCGTTATTGATTTATATATTTAGTTATTCTAAAAATGAAGCTTAGCAAATAATACCAATTTATAAAATTTATATTTCGTCATTTACGGAAACGAAGACAATGGTTACCTATTCGAAGTATTTATAAACAGTATTACCAACCATATTCAAAAAAATAATTCAATTTATTATTGCGTAAAATACTAAAAAAAACTCGACAATAAGAGAATTATGGAATTATGAGGCAGGAATGACTTTTCTATCTATATATACAACAGTTGATGCAATAAAAACATCATTTCATCAGTCGATATTTGAATTTAGAAATTTATGCAATTGCAACATCATTTAGCGTACGTAATTAAACAACACTCGACGTATCAATAACATATCCTTAAAATACTTTAGACGAGAATGATTATGAAAGTTTGGGATTTTTTTAACTGATAAATAAGACGGAAATTTATTTTTACAGTAATTTCCTGGAAGCTGAGAGGGCGGTGGCGAGAGGATGACTTGGCAACACCTGCATCTGTGTCAAGCCGAGAAAATAATGAAAACTGGGCCTTACTTCTTCTCTCATTAAAGACCAAAATTATTTAAAGTTACAAACACGTTAGATCAAATTATATTATCGTCCTTATGGTGTTGGTATATAATAAAATACCGGTTCTTTAGCATGAGTTCATATTAAATCGCTTATTGCCTATACGATAAAACTATAAATATTAGTTTATTTTACTTCTATGGAGATAAATAACACAACATGACCTGAGATACGTTAGTAAATAAAGGTTAAAATGCCTCTACTATGAGTTGCCAGGTGACTCAGTATAGGGCGTGGTCATCTTAAAACCTTTCTTCTTATCACATATTTTAAGTCATTTTCTAAGTAAAATTTAACATTACTTAACTA
>CAUDMG010001527.1:355000-360000 GCA_958450375.1 Homarus gammarus
CATATAAAAGCTCATATTACTGACTCATTAAGATGTAAATTTTATGACCAAGATGGCGTCTTTAGTGTTATCTTGAGTTAAAGGGAAGAAATTATCCCACAAATCTTCAAGAATCGTGACCTAAGCGACTGATCGGCTCCACCAATCACCAAGAAACCTGTTTAATGACAATTTTAATACTGATCTATCCGGCCAATCAAGAACAAGTTCATCAATGACGTCACAGTACCCCTGACCCATCCAATCTATCATAAACTACCTCATTAATGACATCATCAAATCCCTATCATATCTAACCAATCATAAACCACCCATGACGTCACAACAATTCTCCAACCTATCATAAACAATAACATCAATGACGTAATTGCCCCAGACCTATTCACCCAATCATAAACCGGTACTGGCATGACGTAAGCTGAAAAAGTTACAAGATACCACTTGATTTACTTTCACTTATCCCGTACGTCCGCCTGACCATCGCCTTCTTACATAAGTTAATAAATAACGTACACATAACTCTTACAATATCTCACAACAGACCGAAAAGTTACTTAAAAATTATTCCAGGTTACAGCGGTGATTCTAAGTAACATTAACAATAAAGTAACTTGTAATTTAAATATTTTTGACGAGTAACTTAGAATATTAAGCAATTTACCTTTTAATTAGTACACAATATTGATATAACTTAGAAACACCTGACTACAGCAGTATCATAAGTAAGAAACACCTGACTACAGTAGTATTATAAGTAAGACACACCAGACTACAGCAGTATGATAAGTAAGACACACCAGACTCACCTATAGTGCCAGGGTACCAAGCACAAAGTCTGTTCCGTTGAATGTTTGTAGAATCACCAACACGGATTTCAATATCTTGTACTGGCTGGTGACCTGACGAGAGCACACGACACGGATTAATGGTTTGAGCACACGACACGGATTAATGGTTTGAGCACACGACACAACACACCCATGATCTGAGCACACGACACAACATAGAACAATGCCTTGAACTTACCACAAGACATAGTGTTTTGAGCTCAGAACATGGCATACAATAATGTTTTAGTCAGAGGGCACACCATATACTGTACTTGTGTCTTGAGCATAGAACACAACAGAGGTCAAAGAAGGACTGACTTCTCCCTTTCACTTTAGGTCACAACTGAGGGTCAGGTCAGTAGTGTGACGGGTGCCTGTCTGTCTGTCTGTCTGTCTGTCTATAAGTCACTCAGAAACAGTGAACTCTATTAGTAAGTGACTTATTTGACCTCTGACCTTACACACACATACGACCAGTATTACCTGGCCTCTCTGTGACCTTCTAAACCTACACAGTGCCTCCTGACCTCTCAATAACCTCGCCAAACATACACCAATGACCTCTGACCTCACAGTTACTCACCACAACACCCTCTGGTAGTAATGGTGACCACAGTGACCTCTGACCTCACAGCTACTCACCACAACACCCTCTGGTAGTAATAGTGACCACAGTGACCTCTGACCTCACAGTTACTCACCACAACACCCTCTGGTAGTAATAGTGACCACAGTGACCTCTGACCTCACAGTTACTCACCACAACACCCTCTGGTAGTAATAGTGACCACAGTGACCTCTGACCTCACAGTTACTCACCACAACACCCTCTGGTAGTAATAGTGACCACAGTGACCTCTGACCTCACAGTTACTCACCACAACACCCTCTGGTAGTAATAGTGACCACAGTGACCTCACCAGTGACCTCTGACCTCACAGTTACTCACCACAACACCCTCTGGTAGTAATGGTGACCACAGTGACCTCACCAGTGACCTCTGACCTCACAGTTACTCACCACAACACCCTCTGGTAGTAATAGTGACCACAGTGACCTCATACTCCTGTAGCAGATCAACGGACCACCAGGGTGAAGCCTCTACGAGAGTCTCTGTACAGAACTGTCCGTCGTGGATTGATGTGAGGAAGCCATCGTTGGCATTCTCACCCTTCCCGCCTCGCGCTGTAGACGACTGGTTGACAGGCTTCTTCCAGGCTACATTGGTGGCTGTAGGGAGACAGAGAGATATTGACAGACAGACAGAGACAGAGATAAGATCTTTTAATAGGAACTAGTAATAGCAACTTTGAAATTATTAATAGGACCTCAAATAGGACACTAAAATAGGACAAAATTAATAGGACACTAAAATAGGCCAAAATTAATAGGACACTAAAATAGCCAAACTTAATAGGACACTAAAATAGCCAAATTTAATAGGACATTTATACTCACCACAAATAGGTAAGTCGCCGGCCCATTTCCCATTACTGCCGCAGGTAATTGACTCGGACCTGTAGATGAAGGAAATGGGGTATAAATAAGGTACTAGAAATAGGGTATTAATAGGAGCATAGGCGATAGGGACTAAATAGGGGCAAGGGAGAATAGGCATGAAAATAGGGAGAAATTTGATGATGCCAATAATAATAATAACAAAAGATGACGTCATAACAGGCGATGACGTCATAATAGGCGATGACGTCATAACAGCTGGCCGTGAACTCTGCCCTGCTCTGGGATGAAGGATGCTGCCCCTACCTCCTCCCAGCACATCCCAGCACTCCATTAATTACATCTCAGCAACACCCAGCACCTCCTAGCAAGTACAAATGTGCGTCCATGCGTCAGAGATCCTTTATGCGTCAATAGAGTCAACCCAACTAATCACCAGTGCGTCCATGCGTCAATGCGTACAAGAAATAACTATTAATACACTCAAAATAATCCTCTACTGTGAGAGAGAGAGAGAGAGAGAGAGAGAGAGAGAGAGAGAGAGAGAGAGAGACATATTTCTAACTCTTCATTGTGTGTCGACCACTGCCAAGGTTGCGTCGTCAAGCTTAATGACTGCTATCCCTCCCCCCCCCAAGGCCAGGTAAACGTAGGTGTTAATTACAGGTGAAGAAAAATACGTCAATAGAGCAGTGTCGTGTGAGTACCTAAAACACACTTAAAACACACTTAAAACGCACTTACCCAAATATTTTATACCCAGAATCACAAGAGTATGTCGCTGTGTCGCCTGGCGTTCGGTTTGTTACGTCTACTCTGGCGTTGATGGGCACTGCTGGGTGTGGGCACTGGATAGCTTGACCTGGCGAAGTAAGATGGAGGTTAGGTTAGGTTAGGTTAGGTTAGGTTATGGTTTGGTTAGGTTAGGTTAGGTTAGGTTATGGTTTGGTTAGGTACTACTACTACTACGACTACTACTACTATTACTACTACTACTACTACTTTTTTTTTTTTTTTTTTTTTTTACTACTACTACTACTACTACTACTACGACAACTACTACTACTACTACTACTACTACGACTACTACTACTACTACTACGACTACTACTACTACTACGACTACTACTACGACTACTACTACTACTACGACTACTACGACTACGACTACTGCTACTACTACGACTACTACTACGACTACTACTACTACTACTACGACTACTACGACTACTACTACTACTACGACTACTACGACTACGACTACTGCTACTACTACGACTACTACTACGACTACTACTACTACTACTACGACTACGACTACTACTACTACTACGACTACTACTACGACTACTACTACTACTACGACTACTACGACTACGACTACTGCTACTACTACGACTACTACTACGACTACTACTACTACTACTACGACTACTACGACTACTACTACTACTACTACTACCCCTAAAGGTTCATTGGTCTTCTAAACTATTATAATTTAAGAAAAGTTCTAATTGAAATATAAAGAAACACGTCATCGTTGTGCGTATGATCAGGTGTTTTGTGTTTACATTGAACAGCTGATCATTCTGGTACGTGTTGTTGTGGTTACTCACTTTGTTTTGTGTGAGTGGTGTAAAAAATGGCGTTAAGTTTGTCTTGTGACTTGAGTTTAGTTAGATAATTTTAGTTAATACCAGTTATGGGTCTAAATTAACACCGAGACTCTACCTTAACTAGATACCTTCACTTAACACTGAGACTCTACCTTAACTAGATACCTTCACTTAACACTGAGACTCTACCTTAACTAGATACCTTCACTTAACACTGAGACTACCTTAACTAGATACCTTCACTTAACACTGAGACTCTACCTTAACTAGATACCTTCACTTAACACTGAGACGCTACCTTAACTAGATACCTTCACTTAACACTGAGACTCTACCTTAACTAGATACCTTCACTTAACACTGAGACTCTACCTTAACTAGATACCTTCACTTAACACTGAGACTACCTTAACTAGATACCTTCACTTAACACTGAGACTCTACCTTAACTAGATACCTTCACTTAACACTGAGACTCTACCTTAACTAGATACCTTCACTTAACACTGAGACTCTACCTTAACTAGATACCTTCACTTAACACTGAGACTCTACCTTAACTAGATACCTTCACTTAACACTGAGACTCTACCTTAACTAGATACCTTCACTTAACACTGAGACTCTACCTTAAATAGATACCTTCACTTAACACTGAGACTACCTTAACTAGATACCTTCACCTAACACTGAGACTCTACCTTAACTAGATACCTTCACATAACACTGAGACTCTACCTTAACTAGATACCTTCACTTAACACTGAGACTCTACCTTAACTAGATACCTTCACTTAACACTGAGACTCTACCTTAACTAGATACCTTCACTTAACACTGAGACTCTACCTTAACTAGATACCTTCACTTAACACTGAGACTCTACCTTAACTAGATACCTTCACTTAACACTGAGACTCTACCTTAACTAGATACCTTCACTTAACACTGAGACTCTACCTTAACACGTATACACACAAACACACGTACATATACAATTATCAAGAACAATGGAAGGATCCTAAAAAGACCACTGGTTTCCTTCCCTCTAGTGGGTGGCCAGTCGGTAAATAAGGAGAAAGTAATTACTCACACA
>CAUDMG010001527.1:370000-375000 GCA_958450375.1 Homarus gammarus
ATTTGATGTATGAAAGTGAGTTAAGGTTAAGTGTGAGTTATTGTTTAGTAGTAGTAGTAGTAGTAGTGGTAGTAGTAGTAGTAGTAATAGTAGTTAAACTATCAAACAGGCTTGGAACTTTCGATCACGTTGAAGTCTCCTAAAAAACCTCATAAATAACAAGAATTCCATGTTCCAATAATATATTCCTAATGTTCCAATAATATATTCCTAATGTTCCAATAATTCACAAGGTATAACTTTCTACTTCTAAAACAACATAAACCAACAATAATACGACCCAATAATCACAAATAAACTTTAATAAATACAAAATTAAATAAGAAATATAAATAATGATACAAAGGCCATTAATCCATACCACATATAACTAGAGTTTTAAAAATATATAATAATCACAAATGCAACTTTATTATTAAGACCTTCTGATGCGTAAAATGACATACATCCAGGGAATTTCACTTTAATCCGGGTGATACAGCTCATTTTCTTACTCTAGAGAGGTTAAAATCGTCTCTATAGCTTGTACTTATCCCTAAATATATGTCCTTTTGGTTCTGAGTTGATTGATGGGTTATCCTACATCTGGCATGACTGGTTAGGGGAAAACGTATCGTACTTAAGGGGTTAAATTATCGTACTCAAGGGGTTAAATTATCGTACTCAAGGGGTTAAGAGAGAGAGAGAGAGAGAGAAGACGAAGGAAAGACGAAGAAGGAGAAGAAGGACGAAGAGGAAGTAGCAAGGGAGGAAATGAGGACGAAGAAGAAAGGGGAAATCGAAGGAAAACAAGAGACATATCAACCAATCAGAGACGAACATGAAGCTGTTTTTATGACGTCACCACTGACCACTCGGCCAACCAAGACCTAAGACCCAATTTTCCTTATGACGTCACCGAATTAAAGACCAATCAGAAACCGAGTTTCCCATAACGTCACCGAATTAAACACCAATCATAAGCCGAATTTCACCTGATGTCACAAAATCAAAGACCAATCAGGAGCCGAATTTCCAAGACGTCACCATACCCAAGGCCAACCAGGTGACCAGTTTTCTCTCCGTTCAAGTGTGACCTTTGACCTTCTCACTTGTTGGAGAATGTTCAGAGGAATTTATAAAGCTAAACCGTATTTATATCTATCTATCTATCTATCTAGAATATTCTCACAACAGGATGAACAACGACGATAGACAATAATACTAGAAAAAAGAACAATTTATCTCCCCAGGATGAACACCGCCATAGTGGAGACAAGTATAGGACGAAATAACCCAAATATACATGTATCTCTTAACTAGGAAGAACAACGCCAGGGAGGTGTTAATACTGGGAATAAATAACAAGTGTAGCGTGCAATATACTTTCACTAGGAGGAACAACGTATAGGGGCGATGATCATCCTGGGAATAATATGTAGAGTGATTTTATTACCAGGAAGTACTATAGTTATCGATGTTCTCCTGGGAAAAAAAATAGTGAGGCCTGTATTACTTTTACTAGGATGGACTAAGACGGATGATATAATGATCCTGGGAAAAAAAATAGTGAGGCCTGGATTACTTTTACTAGGATGGACTAAGACGGATGATATAATGATCCTGGGAAAAAAAATAAAGAGGCCTGGATTACTTTCACTAGGATGGACTAAGACGGATGATATAATGATCCTGGGAAAAAAAAGTGCCACACCCATTATATTTTCTCTAGGATGAACTAAGACGGATGATATAATGATCCTGGGGAAAATAACTCACTTAATGGCAGTCACAGATTCAAAATGGCGGTAAAATTTCTCTAAGACTCTACTTCAGGGAATGGATAAGTGGACACACCTCACGAGTGATATCCTAAGGGTCACTAGTTCGATACCCTGGGCACCCATCGTCGACCCAGGTGTTAATAAGTACCACAGATGTCACAAGATGTCGTCACACAGCCACACCGTCACACAGCCACACCGTCACACAGCCACACCGTCACACACAGCCACACCGTCACCCAGCCACACCGTCACACACCGTCACACAGCCACACCGTCACACACAGCCACACCGTCACACAGCCACACCGTCACACACAGCCACACCGTCACACAGCCACACCGTCACACAGCCACACCGTCACACCGTCACCCAGCCACACCGTCACACACCCACACCGTCACCCAGCCACACCGTCACACAGCCACACCGTCACACCGTCACACAGCCACACCGTCACCCAGCCACACCGTCACACACAGCCACACCGTCACACACAGCCACACCGTCACACACAGCCACACCGTCACACAGCCACACCGTCACACAGCCACACCGTCACACAGCCACACCGTCACCCAGCAACACCGTCACACAGCCACACCGTCACACAGCCACACCGTCACACAGCCACACCGTCACACACAGCCACACCGTCACCCAGCCACACAGCCACACCGTCACACAGCCACACCGTCACACACAGCCACACCGTCACACAGCCACACCGTCACACACAGCCACACCGTCACACAGCCACACCGTCACACACAGCCACACCGTCACACAGCCACACCGTCACACACCGTCACACAGCCACACCGTCACCAAGCCACACCGTCACACACAGCCACACCGTCACACACAGCCACACCGTCACACACAGCCACACCGTCACACACAGCCACACCGTCACACAGCCACACCGTCACACAGCCACACCGTCACACAGCCACACCGTCACACAGCCACACCGTCACACAGCCACACCGTCACACCGTCACACACAGCCACACCGTCACCCACAGCCACACCGTCACACAGCCACACCGTCACACAGCCACACCGTCACACACAGCCACACCGTCACACAGCCACACCGTCACACAGCCACACCGTCACCCAGCCACACCGTCACACAGCCACACCGTCACACACAGCCACACCGTCACACAGCCACACCGTCACACAGCCACACCGTCACACAGCCACACCGTCACCCAGCCACACCGTCACACAGCCACACCGTCACACAGCCACACCGTCACACACAGCCACACCGTCACATAGAGCCACACCGTCACACACCGCCACACCGTCACACAGCCACACCGTCACACAGCCACACCGTCACACACAGCCACACCGTCACACACAGCCACACCGTCACACACAGCCACACCGTCACCTAACCACACCGTCACACAGCCACACCGTCACACACAGCCACACCGTCACACAGCCACACCGTCACCCAACCACACCGTCACACACAGCCACACCGTCACACAGCCACACCGTCACACACAGCCACACCGTCACACACCGTCACACCGTCACACAGCCACACCGTCACACAGCCACACCGTTACACACCGTCACATCACACACACATTGAAACAGCTACTATAAAGGTGACGTAAAACCTTCCTTGTCACACCATGGTAGGGCGTTATATGTATGTATGTATGTATGTATGTATGTATTGTATGTATGTATGTATGTATTGTATGTATGTATGTATGTATTGTATGTATGTATGTATGTGGGTGTCGTCGACCTCAATAGAGTGAACCAGAACGAGTCATGTGTGTGAGGGTGTCTTAACGTAAAGCTCTGTTACCTGCCACCTGTACCCCGCCCTGGTGAGAGAGAGAGAGAGAGAGTGAGAGAGTGAGAGGGAGAGAGAGAGAGAGAGGGAGAGAGTGAGAGAGAGAGAGTGAGAGAGGGAGAGAGTGAGAGAGAGAGAGTGAGAGAGAGAGAGTGAGAGAGGTGAATTTATCCTTTATGGACGGGTGTGTTCCTTCCCCCCCTACCTAACACCCCGCCATTCATCCATACATCCTCTCTCTCTCTCTCTGTCACCATTAACCACCATTAACCACCATTAACTCAGTCACTCTGCCACAACAAGGTGAGGACAATCAACTCAGGTAATTGATTAACTTGACGCCAGGTGGAACAGGTGTTGTGGTGGGTGGTGGATAGTAGTAGTAGTAGTAATAGTAGTAGTAGTAGTAGTAGTAGTAGTAATAGTAGTAGTAGTAGTAGTAGTAGTAGTAGTAGTAGTAGTAGTAGTAGTAATATAATGGCTACACACACACAGAGGAAGAACAACAAACAAACGATAACTTTCACACCACTGTAGCAACACACATGGACCCCCAGAACGAGGCGATATGAGCACACTTTAACGCTCTCAACATTCTTCCATCACAATGACCACTTTTAGGAAGATGGTCCCGACGTTTGGCAATATTTACAGACGTTTTTGGCATTACATAATATTGCTTGACAGTCAGAAGGCACGTTAATGTTCCCCAACCTTGTAAGATAGTCTGTAAGATACGAAGGTTGGTATACACGCACGTGATTGGTGGAGGTGAGTGTCTAGGTTGTGGTGTACGATGATTATCATTTTAATATTCTTTTTCTATGGTGTTGATGTACGATATTGTGACCTTGTTTAATGTGGCTTTCAGTACGTGGTAAAATGGGTATTATATCAACTATAGATTAATTTACGGTGTGTGTGTGTGTGTGTGTGATCGGCACTGTACCCGATCGCCACCATTTCCTCACCAGTAATGGCAGGAGAAAAACAACACCATATAAATATTCTTATATAAAAAAAATCAATATTATTATACATTTGGCAAGCCCTATTAAGTAAATAAACGGTAACCATAGCAACATTTGACCTGTGGCCCCCAGTGTTAAAAGGGCACGAGTGTTATATCGATTTGAGGCCTAATTAATATTGGTTCTCTCTCTCTCTCTCTCTCTCTCTCATCAAGGTGTGTACCCAATAAACAGCTTCACTACAGAGGTCAGTTAGCTACAGAAACCTATTGAACCATCACTGTACCTGTGTCTGTACCGTGTCTGTACCTGTGTCTGTACCCGTGTCATAGATAGATAACTAAACAGACAGTGTATGTATAAGACACACACACACACACACACACACACACACACCCACCCACCCACACGCACACACACACACACACACCCAC
>CAUDMG010001527.1:377500-437500 GCA_958450375.1 Homarus gammarus
TGGGGAGAGGGGGAGAGAGAGGGAGAGGGGGGTGGGGGGAGAGGGGGGAGTGAGGGGGGTTGGAGAGGGGGAGAGAGGGGGGGTGGGGAGAGTGAGAGGGTGGAGAGGGGGGTAGGTAGAGAGGGGGGGAGAGGGAAGTGGGATAAGATAGATTAGCTTGAAATAACCAATAAGCTAAGGCAACTATTTTAGCTTTTAAACCCCCCCAGAGGTTTTATACAGCTATACACGTTATTTAGCTTTTTATACACAGCTAATGCAAGTTATAATACACTCAGACGTCCATATACAGCTAAAACAGCTATAGATACACCTTCCTTAGCTTTCATACAGATAAAAACAAGTTAGAATACACCCAGATATCCATACACAGCTAAAACAGCTATAGGTTCACCCAGTACAGTTAATACTCAGCTAAATCACCTCATTATACCCCCTAGGTAAAGCTATACACAGCTATACACTTCATTTTGCTTTCATAAACAGATACAACAAATTATAATACTCCCATACATCAATACACAGCTAAAACACCTTAATAAACCATCAGGTGAAGCTATAATAAGCTATTTATATCCATTAGCTTTAAAACACAGCTAAATATGTCACTTTTGATATTTCAACACAAAACTCACTCACCTTGGGCCAGACAGACCAACACACACACGTATATCCATATCCTAGTTATTTCCCATATGTTCATCTTGATCCACATAATTATACGATTATTTAAAGCTAATTATTGTTGATTATATTGATGAATAATTAATTAGGGGAGGTGGGTTAATTGTTTAGTAATTCACTCTCGACGTTGGGCTCGCACACCCATGCTCACTCGATCACGTCAAGGTAGACACTGAGGTTATCGGTGTCTAAACGATCCCTACCTGACTGGGTGAGTTGCCATGTAGTCAATAAATAAATTAATTAATTCCCGATTATATGGACTTCTATAATTAAATATCCTGAATTATTATGATCTATTATTGAATTTATTATAATTATTGGTTTTAGTAGTGACATATGAGGAGATTTTTAGTTTTTTTTGTAAATTTACCAGGTTTTTTAAATGATATCTTATATAATTGCCAGTTTTGTTATTTTTAAAACTATTTCTAATTTTTTACCATCATTTAGGCTAACAAACTACAATTATATATTTTAAATTATACCTAAATAACATAAAATCATAGAAAAAAATTATATATCTCCCCAAAACTTACCCATTGATAATTCCCATATAATTCAACATAGTGTATGGTATATACTTAACAAACGCCTATAATAAACTAAACCAAGTATATATAATATATTAACTAATAATAGATGATATAATTACTCTTCTAAAGGCTATAATTAAGTTAGAATTAGATTATAGTCTGATTTTGTAATTTTTAATATATTTATCTGGTGGTGTTTGGCAATGAGTCATCAGGTGCCAGTTTGTTGATTAATTTGTATTTTTTTTCATATTTACGTAAAAATTAGATAGACAGACAGACAGGTAGATAGAGACAGACAGACAGACAGACAGACAGGTAGATAGGTAGACAGACAGACAGACAGACAGACAGGTAGATAGACAGACAGACAGACAGACAGACAGACAGGTAGATAGACAGACAGACAGACAGGTAGGTAGGTAGACAGACAGATAGACAGACAGGTAGATAGACAGACAGACAGAGAGACAGATATAGATTCAATGTGGTTATTATTATTATTATTATTATTACTATTATTATCAGTAGTAGTAGTAGTAGTAGTAGTAGTAGTAGTAGTAGTAGTAAGGTTAAATAATACACACACATATACATATACATACACAACAAGTATATTTATGTGCATTAATACACATCCATACAGACATACATTAACAGATTAGGTTAGGTTAGGTTAGGTTAGGTTAGGTTAGGTCAGGTTAGGTTAGGTCAGGCTAGGTCAGGTCAGGTCAGGCTAGGTCAGGTTAGGTCAGGTTAGGTTAGGTTAGGTTAGGTTAGGTCAGGTTAGGTTAGGTCAGGTCAGGTCAGGTTAGGTTAGGTTAAGTTAGGTTAGGTCAGGTTAGGTTAGGTCAGGTTAGGTTAGGTCAGGTCAGGCTAGGTCAGGTCAGGTCAGGTTAGGTTAGGTTAGGTTAGGTTAGGTTAGGTCAGGTTAGGTTAGGTCAGGTCAGGCTAGGTCAGGTCAGGTTAGGTTTTAGTAACACTGGGATATTCACATAGAGATTGTATATGTATGTATGGTAATTATGGTAAGTATACTAACTAATCATGGTAGATAATGGTGGATTAATACACAATAACATCAATAACTATGGTAAATATGGCAGTGAGACGTAGGGTTCTGGTAGCGAGCTATTATGAACTAAGGTAATGAAGAGTTAAGCATGGTAGTGACGCATGAATCATGGAACTAATCACCTAATTACGGTACCAATCATCTAATTACGGCACTAAGCACCAAATTATGATACTAGTCCCCTAATTATGGTACTAATCACCTATTTATGGTACTAATCACCTAATTATGGTACTAATCACCCAATTATGGTACTAATCACATCTAATCATGGCAGTAAAGATCGGAGTATGGTAGTTACATATCTAATCACAATCTAATGGTGATTGGGGACTGGTAGTTAGTACATCTAATCTCATTAACTAGGGAATGGCCAATTAGAGTTAAGGATTATCAACCAATACAAAAGATTAGAAGAGACGACTGAAGACACAAGAATTCGAACCGTAATGATTGGAGTCCTAATCGTGATGCAAATTGACGACTTTCTCTTGTAGCTGTAGTGTCTTGGATGGGTTTAGATAAGGTTCCAATCATCTAATCGCCGTTACAATCCCCAGGACGATTGGAAGGATTAGGAGAGCCGAAATTTTGTGGTCTAATCTTCATCTGGAGATACCGTAGGCTCGCCCATTTATACTGTCGAGGGTTCCAGTAGACCCAACCAACAGAGTCGAAGTCATCTGAGTTGGTGAGAATACCTGTTGGGTTGGCATTGTGGCAGACGTTGTACCACCATCCACCTTTGTACTCGTGGGCGCAGCTACCTAGAACAGTAACGAGTGAATGAGTGGGTGTGTGTGGGTGTGTGTGGGAAGGTGGGTGTGTGTGGGTGTGTGTGGGAAGGTGGGTGTGTATGGGTGTGTGTGGGAGGGGAGGAGGGTGAGAGTGTCTATATGTGTATTACAAAAACCTTATAACCCACCCTACCCCAACCCACCCTAGCCCACCCCAACCCACCCTAACCCACCCCACCCTAAGTAAAACACCCAAAAATATAACAATAGTGAGATACGAACCCTTGTGTTTATCATTGTCTCTGTCTACGGTTGAGAAGTGCATCCCACTGTGCCAGAGTAATCCGTCTCCCAGAGTACTATTGGATGAGTACATGACAGCGAGTAACTTGTACCTGAGAGAGAGAGAGAGAGAGAGAGAGAGAGAGAGAGAGAGAGAGAGAGAGAGAGAGAGAGAGAGAGAGAGAGAGAGAGAGAGAGGCTTCATTAGAAACTGGATTATTTAATTTTCAAGTATTTTACACACACACGCCCACACACACACACACACACACCCCCACACACACCCCCCCCCACACACACACACCCACACACACACACACCCCCCCCACACACACACACAACAAACACCCCAACACCTCCTCTCCCCACACACACCCCCACACACACCCCCCCACACACACACACCCCCACACACACCCACACCCACACACACACACCCCCACACACACCCACCCCCCCCCCACACACACACAACAAACACCCCAACACCTCCTCTCCCCACACACACGCCCACGCCCACACGCCCACTCACTTGTGCTCCTCGTCCTCCACCCGGAAGCGGCCCCACACGCCCCATCTACGGCCGCCATTGAAGTCCTCTGCATCAACTCTCAGTACGTGGGAGTCTTTGGCTGTCAACTGATGTAGGACGTCGTTACCTGTGGCGTGTTACAATGGTGTTAATCAGGTGTTAAAATTATTACCTAAGTTATGTATTCAAATATAATAATATACACCAATTTAATTTTAAACCTACTATTTATTACACGGGATTAACCTAACCTAACTAAACCCAACACTAACCTAACCAAACACTAACCTAACCTAACCTTAACCTAACCTAACCTTAACCCAACACTAACCTAACCTAACACTAACCTAACCTTAACCCAACACTAACCTAACCTAACCAAAGAGCCAATTCACTCACCAAGCCAATACTCATTGTTGACATCACCAAAGCCGTGTTTATACGAGTCCCAAGCCTTAGTGAAGTTCTCCTGGTGTGGCTGTTCCCGCCTGTTAAGGAAGACAGTCCATCCACCCCCGTCTGTCTCTAGATCACACCACACCCTCACTGCTCGACACCTGGGGGTACAAACTGGGTGTAGCAGGGTGTAAAGGGGGTGCCGAAGGTGTGTAAGGATGGATAGGGATGTGTAGGAGGGTGTAAAGGAAGTGCCGAAGGTGTGTCAGGATGGATAGGGATGTGTAGGAGGGTTTACAGTAGAGATGTGATACTTACTCTGATGGGTAAATTTCATACATTCCACTCTCGGTCGCCCCTTCAGTCTGATGACCGGCGCAGTCCTTCACTCTGTTGAGGAGAGAAAGAGAGAGATAGAGAGAGAGAGGGGGCAGGGATAGAGAGGGAGAGAGATTGACTTTATACGAGAGAGAGAGAGAGAGAGAGTCCTTCATTCTATTGGGAAGGGGATAGGGGTGAAGATAGACAGACACACACCCACCTTGACCCAGTACCCAACAACACAGGAGCAGGTGTGGTCTTGGGAAGTATGGTCACGTTCTCACAGACACAATCCAATCCTACGAAATTCCTCTCTTCCAACTGTGCTTCTGTTAAATTCTCTCTACAAGGACATAACTCATCTATTTTAACGCCTTTTTTAACATCCTCTGTAGTATCTGTAGGTTTGGCGCTGTCTGTAGGAGGTAGGATATCTGTAGGGCCTTTCTGAAGGTACTGTAGTTTTTTCTTGCAATCCTGTAGCTGTAGACGGAGTTCTTGTTTATCCTCCTGTAGAGCCTCGATCTGGGCAGTACAACGACCTTGCTGGGTTAGTAAATCTTCGTTACGTTGTTGCAGTAGAGCGTGGTGACGTAGAGCCAGAGTTAACAGTGAGTTCGGTCCTCCGTCGTTAACCCGAGCCAGTACTGTCAACAAACACGGAGGGTAGGGTTAGCTTAGGTGTGGGTAGGGTTAGCTTAGGTGTGGGTAGGGTTAGCTTAGGTGTGGGTAGGTTAGCTTTGGTGTGTGTAGGGTTAGCTTAGGTGTGGGTAGGGTTAGCTTAGGTGTGGGTAGGGTTAGCTTAGGTGTGGGTAGGGTTAGCTTAGGTGGGGGTAGGGTTAGCTTAGGTGTGGGTAGGTTAGCTTAGGTGTGGGTAGGGTTAGCTTAGGTGTGGGTAGGGTTAGCTTAGGTGTGGGTAGGGTTAGCTTAGGTGTGGGTAGGTTAGCTTTGGTGTGAGTAGGGTTAGCTTAGGTGTGGGTAGGTTAGCTTAGGTGTGGGTAGGTTAGCTTAGTTTAAGATTAGAAAGGCTTAATTAGGGTAGCTAATGTTTGTTTAGGTTAGATTACGTTAGGATAGGTTAGATTAAGTACGGTTAAACTATGTTAGGGTAGTTAAGACTATGCTAAATGAGGTTAAATGGACCCCAGAACAACAAAACAGTCCCCTTACCTTCCTCGGGGCTGACATCAAGCAGGGGGATGGGAGTGTCAGCTGGTAGTAACTTCTGTAACGACCTGCTGACGTCCAGTAACTGTATCAGCAAGTCTGACGGCACTGTTACCATCTGTTGGGAGATAGATGGATAGATAGATATACATACATACATACATACATACATACATACATACACTGTATACATTGTACATACACACATAGTTTTGAAGGCACTAAAAATCAATAAATTAAGAGAGAGAGAGAGAGAGAGAGAGAGAGAGAGAGAGAGAGAGAGAGAGAGAGAGAGAGAGAGACTACCAAACTAAACAGACAATTTAACTTACTGTAGAATTCCCTTTATTTTTAGGTGCTGGAGCCGCTGACACGTCCGTAGCCAACCACGCCCATAGCACACACGCCCACGATACACCCACCCATGCCTGCCGCCCATACATAATTCCTGAAAGACGAAAATAAATACTTGCGACAATAGCAATGGGGTAAAAAAAATAAACAAGTCTGTCCTTAAATAACTAACTCCGTTTTCTTCCATTCTACTTTCCTTTAGGACCAACTGTGTTAAATTGTTAATGGCATTTATGAGAGATCCAGTACTTGCCCAGTAACAGTGTGTAACAGAGAGCCAGTACTTGCCCAGTAACCGTGTGTAACAGAGAGCCAGTACTTGCCCAGTAACCGTGTGTAACAGAGAGCCAGTACTTGCCCAGTAACCGTGTGTAACAGAGCCAGTACTTGCCCAGTAACCGTGTGTAACAGAGAGCCAGTACTTGCCCAGTAACCGTGTGTAACAGAGAGCCAGTACTTGCCCAGTAACAGTGTGTAACAGAGAGCCAGTACTTGCCCAGTAACAGTGTGTAACAGAGATCCAGTACTTGCCCAGTAACAGTGTGTAACAGAGAGCCAGTACTTGCCCAGTAACAGTGTGTAACAGAGATCCAGTATTTATCAACAGTGTGTTACAGCGAACCAGTATCTAACTAATAACAGTGTGTAACAGAGATGTAACCGGCCGCCTAAGAGACCCATCAGTGACGAAGAGAATAAAACGTAAATTAAGTAACGTAATGAACGACTCAACTGAGGGAACATCGCCGGTATTCTTCATAATACACCCCCCCCCCCCCCGTCTCCTCCTCAAACACCTCGCCTCTCTTTCCCGCCTTTTTTACTCTTTCATCCTCTTCACCACTGATCGTCTCGTTAGCCGCTTGGGCGATCGGTCACGTCTCTGTTACACACTGGTGGTAAGTACTGGGCATGTACTGGGTCTCTGTTACACACTGGTGGCAAGTACTGGGCATGTACTGGGTCTCTGTTACACACTGGTGGTAAGTACTGGGCATGTACTGGGTCTCTGTTACACACTGGTGGTAAGTACTGGGCATGTACTGGGTCTCTGTTACGCACTGGTGGCAAGTACTGGGCATGTACCAGCTCCTGAATGTACCTGAACCCGCTCCAGTGTTGGTCAAGTCTTGTCTTGAAACAGCTCACACTCGGTGCCGTCACAACACTCTCTGGTAGATTGTTCCAAGAGTTCACAGCTCACACTCGGTGCCGTCACAACACTCTCTGGTAGATTGTTCCAAGAGTTCACAGCTCACACTCGGTGCCGTCACAACACACTCTGGTAGATTGTTCCAAGAGTTCACAGCTCACACTCGGTGCCGTCGCAACACTCTCTGGTAGATTGTTCCAAGAGTTCACAGCTCACACTCGGTGCCGTCACAACACACTCTGGTAGATTGTTCCAAGAGTTCACAGCTCACACTCGGTGCCGTCACAACACTCTCTGGTAGATTGTTCCAAGAGTTCACAGCTCACACTCGGTGCCGTCACAACACTCTCTGGTAGATTGTTCCAAGAGTTCACAGCTCACACTCGGTGCCGTCACAACACTCTCTGGTAGATTGTTCCAAGAGTTCACAGCTCACACTCGGTGCCGTCACAACACTCTCTGGTAGATTGTTCCAAGAGTTCACAGCTCACACTCGGTGCCGTCACAACACTCTCTGGTAGATTGTTCCAAGAGTTCACAGCTCACACTCGGTGCCGTCACAACACTCTCTGGTAGATTGTTCCAAGAGTTCACAGCTCACACTCCGAAAAAGTTTGCCCTCACGGTTTTCTGGACTTGCGGCTTCTTCAATCTTGAGCTGTGACCCCTTGTGGGGCGAGCGTCCGCCAGCTCCAAGTAAGGACACTCAACTGAGTAGTGCCCCCTGAGATGCTTATACACCTCAACTAGGTCCCCCCTTGCCCGTCTGTAGTATAAGCTAGGCAAGTTCAGGCGCTCCAATCTCTCAGGGTAGCTGAGGTGCCACCAGTTTGGTGGCCCTCCTTTGGTCATTTTCAACCAACTGACAGTCCCTAGCATATCTCGGGGACCAGACAGGGTGACAGTACTCCAGATGGGGAAGCACTTCACTCCTGAAGATCGTCACGAGGGACGGCCGTCTAGATGTCTGAACGACCTTCTTATAAGACCCAATAACTTATCTGCGTGATTTACCTTCTGGCAATGGCCCGAGAACTACTGCGAATTACAAATAATAATAAAACCTTCTTGGTATAATTATTTGTTCTTTATTTAATAATACGTTTAAACATCTATAAATTAATAATAATTAATGTGATTTATATTAGGGTCGTTACCTCCACGTAAACATAGACCTAGACAATCACTACCTACCTCAATAAACCTCTAAACACGTCATTAAACACTCAATTAACATAACTAACACCAAAATCATTCTATAATCTATAATTAAATCTATTAAACACCAATTTGGCTGAAGATAAAGAGTTAATTCAGAATAAAAAATTTGCAACAGTAAATGGCACTTACCTTATGTGGAGACTCTGTGAGGGGTTACCTGGCCCCCTCAAGGCTAGATGAGGGGTGAGGGAGACAGAGGATGAGGTGAGAGGCCGGGTGTGGAGCTGAGAGGTGAGGGAGAGGGACACAACGCTCACACAAAAGTCGATTGGTCTCATTCACAAGGTCTCAGTGGGATGGTTGCCACATGCCGCTTTTTCCACCCGTAATATATCCTTGTCTCAATATAATATACTTAAGTCATATGTAAGGTTACTTTAATCTATTTTTTTATATATATTCACATTCTTAGTGTTGTTTTATGACCGTGAATTACGTATAAATACTTACATATGGCATTTACTTATTTTCTTGAAATATTTACCCTTTTCCAGATATCTTTTATTCATACACTAATAAATTGCATTACTTCAATTTTATATTATTCTTATCTAGGATATATAAATTTTGTATCTTTTTGGTAGCAATTACCAATTAAAACAGATTGTTTCATTTTATTTATTATTTTTCAATTTCATTTCATATTTTCTCAAACCTATAAGAGCGTCTGTTTTATATCAGTTAAATTATTGTATTATAATAATATTCTCGTGAATATTGTTATGTAAGCACAACATCTACTACGAAACAACCTTGTAAAAGATTGCCAACACGGTTTTATGCCGGGGCGCTCTTGCTTGACACAATTGCTCAAGGTATTGGATATTTGGACCCATATTCTAGAACGGGATGGTAATATCGACAATATTTACCTAGATTTTGCCAAGGCTTTCGACAGTGTACCCCACGAAAGGCTGAAAATCAAACTGGAAGGGTATGGGACTCGGGGAAATGTCCTAGCGTGGATAGAAGACTTTCTACATGACCGCAAGCAATGTGTGGTGATTAATGGCACGAAATCGTCATCTGTACCTGTCACAAGTGGGGTACCGCAGGGTAGTGTATTGGGCCCGCTGTTGTTTGTTTGTTTCATAAATGATATGCCTGACGTTGTACACTCCTCCATACAAATGTTTGCCGATGATGGCAAGTTATTTCGGGAAATTAAGAACCAAGCGGACTGTGAAGAGCTGCAGAAGGACCTCTGTGGGCTCCAGGAATGGTCGAAGGAATGGCTGCTGAGATTCAATGTCACGAAGTGTAAGAGGATGCACCTGGGGCGTACCAACGGTAAGGAGGCGTATCATATGTCCCAACGGGATGAAGAAAATGTACTGGTTGAGACTGTGTGTGAGAAGGACCTAGGTGTGTATGTTGACAATGAGCTGAAGTTCTCGGGCCATTGTGAGAAGAAGGTAAATCAGGCAAATAAATTATTGGGTCTTATAAGAAGGTCGTTCAGTTATCTAGACGGTCCGTCCCTCGTGACGATCTTCAGGAGTGAAGTGCTTCCCCATCTGGAGTACTGTCACCCCATCTGGTCCCTGAGATATGCTAGGGACTGTCAGTTGGTTGAAAATGTTCAAAGGAGGGCCACCAAACTGGTGCCTGCACTTCGGCACCTCAGCTACCCTGAGAGATTGGAGCGCCTGAACTTGCCTAGCTTATACTACAGACGGGCAAGGGGGGACCTAGTTGAGGTGTATAAGCATCTCAGGGGGCACTACTCAGTTGAGTGTCCTTACTTGGAGCTGGCGGACGCTCGCCCCACAAGGGGTCACAGCTCAAGATTGAAGAAGCCGCAAGTCCAGAAAACCGTGAGGGCAAACTTTTTCGGAGTGTGGGCTGTGAACTCTTGGAACAATCTACCAGAGAGTGTTGTGACGGCACCGAGTGTGAGCTGTGAACTGTTGGAACAATCTACCAGAGAGTGTTGTGACGGCACCGAGTGTGAGCTGTGAACTCTTGGAACAATCTACCAGAGAGTGTTGTGACGGCACCGAGTGTGAGCTGTGAACTCTTGGAACAATCTACCAGAGAGTGTTGTGACGGCACCGAGTGTGAGCTGTGAACTCTTGGAACAATCTACCACAGAGTGTTGTGACGGCACCGAGTGTGAGCTCTTTCAAGAGAAGACTTGACCAACACTGGAGCGGGTTCAGGTACATTCAGGAGCCGGTGCATGCCCAATATTTGCCAACAGTGCGTGACAGAGATGTGACCGATCGCCCGGGCGGCTAGCGAGCCGACCTTTTGGTGAAGAATATAAAGGAAAAGAGACATGACCGATCGCCCAAGCGGCTAACAAGCCGATCAGTGGCGAAGAGGATAAAAGTAAAAAAAAGTAAAAGTAATGATACAACTGATTTTTTTTCCGGGTATTAACCCACCAGGGCACAGGTCACTGACCCACATCAGGGCGAGGGGGTGAAAAAAAAAAAATAAAAAAAATAATAATAATAATAATAATAATAATAATGATGATGATGATATCTATTATTATTATTTCAACAATTAATAAAATTAATACAAATACAAATAATATAATAATGCAGTAATAACCATAAATAAATAAAAAAAATAAATAAAGATTGAGAAACAATATACATTATGTATGTTGTGTTGTAAGAGAAACAATTGAGACCCTGCAAGTGTGTGTAAATGAGGCAGAAAGTCAGATCATCAACCTGGGACTTGGTCACATATGACAGCAGGGTCTCCCATTAGACAACACATTATGCTTCCAATACCTTCCCAGTACCTCCCTGTTTGGTACCTGCAGATAGTACAGTACAGTACAACAGAGGCCCCTACACCTGATAGTCACTCCCCCCTGCCAGGCGTACATACAGTATGGGAGAAAAACATATTTTGTCGTCTTCTATGAAAATGGTACGAGCTCAGTGATAAATAAATTATATAAACCATTCATTTACTCAGATAACATAATAAAAAGATGTATCATTACCAGAGTAAATGAATTAATATTCCCACAAACAAAAAAATGATAACTGTTATAGAGAAATAGTTTTACTCACCACTCCTTGATGGCCCCATTCTCCTCTCCCTGCCACTGATGATCGTGTGAGTAAATCCTTCCTTTGTGGTACCACCAGCACCACCTTCCTCAACATGGGTCAGTCTTAAGGGACATTGGCTTTGTCACGGATAAACTTGTGGCTAAGAGCACAGTTGTTACCAGATGCATGAGGGTTATGACGACCTCCCGAGACACCTTGCAGGATGCCACAAAAGTCACCGGATCTCACGACCTCCTGAGACAAGAGACACCTTGCAGGATGCCACAAAAGTCACCGGATCTCACGACCTCCCGAGACAAGAGACACCTTGCAGGATGCCACAAAAGTCACCAGATCTCACAACCTCCTGAGACAAGAGGCACCTTGCAGGATGCCACAAAAGTCACCGGATCTCGGTACCGGCCGCTAAAGTGCCGGCGACTTTAAAAACTACCCGCAGACATTCTTGGGTACGTCCGGGGGACCAAGAAATAAAGATCCACTCATTATCCGGGCGTAGTGTATACAGTTGAGAGACAGTGAGACGGATATAGCACTAGATAACTGGTTCATTCAAAAGACAGATTGAATGAGTAAGACATTTTCTTCTTCACAAACTATCAGAGGCAAAATATACACAAATTATATAAAGGTAATATATTGTTCACATATAAAAATATACACAATATGACATTGAACAGAAATATTATCACAATAAACTTGACGAGTTACATTACCTAAAACACAACTAAAGTAAATAAAGTCTTGCAAATGAATACAAAAAATTAATAAATTCACTAGAGGGACGACACTTTTAATATTAACAACAGATGATTTTAATCTGCACACAAGGTATTAAAAATGACTGAAAATGTGAGTTAAACAAGATAGATTACCTGAGCATTATTCACCTGTTTCATTAACCTTATGTTACCTAGATAGGGTAAGGTTAATGTTATAGTCGAATAAGCTTAATTACAGGTAATAACAATTCAGCCCTACAAATACCTATTATTTACTTTTGTTGGTAACCAAATTAACAAAATCATCATCTTTTCCTTCAGTGAGAAATATGAAATACAAATACATCTTCCAATAAACCAAAACACACAATTCTTTCTCATAAACCTCAAACACAATTATAATAGTAATAAAGGCTTTCTTGCTCATAAATATAATGACTCATATACAGTACTCGTATAAACCGGCAGCTTGTGATAACTGCAGTACTCACAGGAACTCTAAAATATTGACTGCAGTACTCACAGGAAGCCACAGTTTAGGTCTTTCTCGCTTGTAAAATATTGACTCAACCCAAAAATAATTAAATGTGATTAAAGTTAAGGACAGACCTGTCAGATAACTAAAGTGATAATAGAACTAAGTATAATAATTACTCATAACACTTTACATGTGAATTAAGACCTGAGGTATAAATTACAAAATATTGTGGTGCATACTTACAATAACACTTACAATAACTACACTCATCTTACACTTTAATAATACTATTACATTCTTCCAGTAAAGTGACTCATTTACTTGATAATTATATACATTAAGCAGCATAACACGAGGTAAGTGAGACAATCATCACTACATGGACATGAGTTGTACTGCCGTCTGGGTGATTTCAAAGAAAATTTTACCGTCTTCGGTCGAGTTCTTTCTTACTCCAAAGAAGTAATACTCTTGAGATTCCTTCAGTGAGTTCAATACGTTCGACAGTTGACGGTCAAGTCCATGTTGTTCCCACGAATAAGCTGCAGGCAGAGCTGTTGAGAGAATATAATGCTGTTGTTATGGTATATTGTGTAAGGTTCAGTTGGGTATACTCAGTGTTGTACAGGAGGCAGAGCTGTTGAGAGAATATAATGCTGTTGTTATGGTATATTGTCTTGGGTATACTCTACACTGCCCTGGTATAGCTAGTCAGTCTTTAGCTGGACACCACACATTGCTGATCTACCACTGAGCAGTACCCTGAGAGACCCCTTCACTCCTAACAGATCTAAACACCATCTCTAACACTGCTCTCAAGCTCACAGTCCTCAGTCCCAGATCAAGTGGCCAGCCTCTCTGTACATATAACTGCCTGTATCCGTCCACCCATCTCAGAGAAGTCAACTAAGACACAGTTTTTTAACAATATCTGGTAATTTCCTAATTAAATGTGAGTCTTCAGAGGAAGTTACATGTGTGTGTGTGTGTGTGTACACCAATACCTCTACCTCCAACCATAATAAAGAACTCTTAAGAGCAACAGATGACATCAAGAATAAAAGTTTTCATACTTACCAAAGAATCGTCTCAATTCCTCTCCACCCAGATTAGCTTTCATTTTGGTCTCGGACCAAATTTCTGCAAATTCCAGTTCAACGGCGTCTTGTGGTATGACTGTACTCCACTTGTGCCGACCCTCTAAGGACCTGCAGTCCCTCGTAGCTGCTTCATCTGTCAACGCAAAACACGTTTTTGTTGATGGGGGTACACCGAGGGACAAAAGGCAGTTGAGTACTGAGAGATAAACAAACTACAGTGTGTTGGTCCTGCAAGGTAGATAACACAGCAGCTCTTTGTTAACTCTCAACCATGCACCACAGTAAAGTCCTCACACAGTCAGTTTATATATGCTCCTCACTTATCAACGAGGTTACAACTTGCCCTGACAACTCCATTGTGCACAGATGACACCCTGGATGTACCCAACAATGTCTGTGGACACTTGTTATCAGCCGGGACAGGGAGCCATTTATTTTATACACAGTAATTTCTTTTACCTGTAGTGTATATGTGTCTTCACACAATACAGGTAAAAAAAATAATTGTCCTAAGGGCAAATGATATTCATGGCCATTTTGAGATCCAAACCCTCACAAATTTTAAGAGCTTGCTGTATTTATTTACCTGATTTATTGTATTTTACCATTGTATTTGTCTTACATTAAGGTATTTTAGGTGTATACAACACTTACTATTACCTGTATGTGGTGTCTTGAGTATATTGAAGCTCTTTATCCTTACAGCTATTTTATACAGCTCCCCCACTTTACTGTTGTCTAAAAATTGTTCAATTGTCACATCGTCATATTCCCCTGTAACACCTGAAAAACATTATGTAACATCAATACAAAGAGTAAATCAAGTGTGGCTGGTATTGCAAGGTTCCTTAGGGGTCATTCTGGGAGTTTTAATGCCACGTAAACAGATGCCACAACAAATACTTCCTCTCACGTGTGAAATATTCTCTGGGGTCTTGGGTAACGCTGGCTCCCACCTCCCCACTCGTCGATGGCCGGGACACTGAAAATGTTGAGTGACAATTGTTTTAACTTGTAATAATAATGTTTAGGCAGTGTGACCAAGAAGAGCAGAAAAGGTAATCAAATGCCTATTACCAGTTAGGTTGTTTACTACTGTAATAGAGAAGGGAAGGAAAGGTAAAGGAGGAAGAAGGATATAGAAGGGTGAGAAGGATATAGGAGGGGGGAGAGAAGGATATAGGGGGGGAGAGAAGGATATAGGAGGGGGAGAGAAGGCAGTACAGAACAATATAGTGACTTACATAACTCATTATTGGCCGACATTGCTCCCTCTGCCTCTGAGAGGCTCCCCAGGCCAGGTGGAGTAGGTGACATATATGCTCCTGTAGATAGATAGATGTTTTAATGATCACAAATTATTAATACAAAGTTTACACTAAAATTTGACATACAATAAAATGGTCCAAATGTTTTAAAAGACCAAACATCAATAAGAGTCCACCGATTGAACCAGTAACACAAAACCACGAGTAAATAAACTAAAACACATAAAATGGTTGACTTGTAACTATAGCCATGAAGTATTAGATGAACTGCACAACACACAGTTTCATAATCCATTCTTTCAGTTAACAAATTTACAACAGTTGAAATACTATATTGATGGTGTGTTGTTATGAATGGGGTAATGTACGGTGTACAGTGAGATATATTTCACCCCAAGTTAGGTAAATATAATTGTATCTAATGATGTGAGAGCAGGGCTGGTATTTGATACATCAAATATTTTTCTGTATGTATGAAGGCATTTTTGTAGCATAATGTGGGAGTTTATTAATATTGGTTCCCTGAAGTATGGAGCCAAGTCAGTCACTGGCTGGCCTTGGAGGTGGAAGGATGTCTCAGTTTGTCAGTGGTGGATACCTTTTCAAATTGGGTTTAGTTAAGTATTAACCATTCAGTGCTGCTCTATTATTTATGGGTGTAAATTACTATTACAAAATAGTTTATTGTTTATATATTAGTTGTTTGTTATGTTATGGAACCTACACACTTATTATGGTTGTCATTTTTTAAATCTTTTATACAGAGTATAATTGTTAACCTTCACTCCTGGACTGTTGGGATAAAGGCAGCTGTTTGAACCCAGCAATAACATGTGTTGAGTTAACAATTGTGTCATAAGAGCCACCATTAATCTTCAAGTTAATAAGTTTTGGCCCCTGTTCCTCCTCCATGGCCCCTGTTCCTCCTCCATGGCCCCTGTTCCTCCTCCATGGCCCCTGTTCCTCCTCCATGGCCCCTGCCTCACCTGTTCCTGGCCACCCACTCTCACTGGTGTCCACTCGTTCAACTTTATCTTTGTATTACACATTGTATCAACAGTTGCATTGATAGTCTTGTATAATTGTACTCTACTTGGGTCTGAGTTTGACAGTTTGTGTAAGGCTATTTGAACATTGTCAATATTGTTAAATAAAAGACCGTGTACGCGTCTGCCGCACGGTGTTGGATGGAGGCAGAGTTGGTCGTATGTCCCGGAGGATAAATTATTCTAAAACGTTTCTTCCACATTTACCAGACCGCACTCATCAAGGGGTTAGGTTAGGCCGAGGTTGTGAGTGTACTTTTCCGATAATCGACTGCCGTATACCAACACACGCGAGAAAAATAAGACCGATTAACGACGAAAACAAAAAATAAAACGTGAAAAATTCAACACTTACGTTTAGCAGGTGTAGTCGACCCCGTGGGCGATGGATTCGTTCTTTTGGTGGGATGATCACGGCCACCCTGCAACCTGGCACTGTCCTGCACCCTGGCACTGTCCTCCACCCTGACAGTGTCCTGCACCCTGGCACTGTCCTCCACCCTGACAGTGTCCTCCACCCTGGCACTGTCCTGTAGCCTGGCACTGTCCTGCACCCTGACAGTGTCCTCCACCCTGCAAAACAACACAACCACACTTGAGTGGTCAATCCTTATGGAAAATTATTGATAATAATGACCTGCCAATCACAGCAGCCATACGACAACTGGCAAGACAATATATAACATTACAGTATGTGGAGTGACCATATTACTATTACAAAGAAATAACTTGTTCAACTACTGAAAGACAAGAACCTTGGTGGTTGGGCCACCTGTTGAGAGGGGTCCGTCTGTTGTGCTTTTGGTGGAAGTTCATGGTGGTGAGAGGCCCACCACTCTCTCAGGCGGGTTATTTCCGCCTTCTCCACATCTGTGGAAAACACGACAATGACAAAAACACTTTTATTTGAGTTGCAGGCTGCACTTTTCAGGCATCGTTTGTATGGCTGTAACAAACACCTGTGCAAAATTTCATGCCATTTCATGCATACTTACCCTGCCGCATCGCAAACTACTTTTTGTCAACTTTTAGTGTATACCAAAAATTAGGTGTCATTTAATGTTTTCCAGGATAATGATAAATTTTACATGGGTGACATCGATTTAATTCACATGTTATTTTACAGGTACACCGTATAGAAAATCATTACAAGTTCATATTGAAATTCTTTTTGTGTGGAACCTTGGCATCATTTTCCTAGACAATAATCTTTGCCTAATATATCCATCTCTCGATTCGTATCCCGTCACTTCAGTGCAAGCTTCAGTCATCACTTTATGCCTCTCTCGACCGCCTGAGTGCTGTTTGGCCACTTGGGCACCACTAATGGTGTCTCAAGAATGTCATTAACCTGTAGATTTGACAGAGAAGCAATGTAAGGAGGCTCAGTCTTGAGTTCATTCCTCCAGTTAATCATGGAATGATAGTTTTTTTGCTTGCCACTTTAGTTTCGGAGTCACCACCTTTCTCATGTTGACTACAGGAGGCACATCCTCATTCCCATCTCCATCTTTACCCTCCTCATCAGTATAGTTTAACAAATTCTCGTCAACAGCAGCATCAGAATCTTCCTCCTCCTCTTCCGATCTGCCAGTGCATTCTTCCTTTTGCTGATTCTCCTCTCTAATTTTTCTTATCATTGAGACAGCTTTTTCTCTAACAGTCATGTCCTCATCTGCACACATACCAAGAAGAAGTTGATCTGTGTGGGCGAAGTATGCATTTCTCTGGACAGCCTTCTTCACTATCGTCTCCTCCTCACTATTCAGGTGTTTCATATATAGCAGGGACTGGAATACGTTCTTTGAGCCGTGTGTTACGTAAGGGTGTATCTTGATGTAAAACCACATTGGAGCACTGAACTTTATTATTGCAATGACAATTCTTTTCAACTCATGGCTGGGTCTTGATGTTGCTACATACAGCCTGAGGATTCTACTCCATAAGGTGTTCCACCTTGACACACAGGGAGGACCTGGCTCAATAGCAGCCAAGTCATCTTCAACAACACCTGTGATAACTCCTTTACAAATCCTATACAGGTATTTCTGATCCCAGGACAGATCTTTCTCCACTTCATCATTAAACACAGGTCTCCCCTACATTACAGTACAGTAACACAACATTGAGAAATGAAATGAGAAAAGGCTGATAATCAATGTAGACATAGCACCATACTCATCTGCAACAAGACAACTTAAATGAAATAAGAGATATGAAAAAAAAGTTGATAACACTGAACAGAACATTGCACCGCCACAGCGGCTGTTTGGCTCGTTCTGTAGGTAAATTTAAAAATTTCAGTAGAAAATGCGGCAGACTAAACCTCGACATATCAGCTTCAAATTTGGCATGGAGTCTTAGATATGTATAAGGAACAATGCCTGAAGAGTGCAGCTTTCAGCAAAATTTCACTGCCCCCTACAGTACAGCGTGGGGGCAGTGACACAGTATAGTGTGGGGCAGTGACACAGTAGTGTGGGGACAGTACAGTAGTGTGGGACAGTACACAGAAAGTAGTTGAAGGGTCAGGAATCAACATATTAGCTGACACAGATTCAGAAACACTCATCCACATCATCTGGGTTTAACTACATCCGGATCACCCACATTTCAACGAGCTGTACGACGTAAACTTACCAATGACTCTGTAATTTTCATAGTCAGTAATAGGTTCAAACTCTTCACTGCATGCTGAACTAAATCTTACCACTGATGTGGCCGAGAAAACCTTCGCCACATACTTGTTATTGTAGTGCTCCACCTGAAATAAATAAATAAATAAATAAATAATTTTCCTTCACTGAACAACAACAAGATAGGCTCAGGTGAAGATTAGGCACCCCAGTTTACTTCAGCTGATGATTAAACACTAAGACTGCCTGGGGAGTGAAGGTTACTGTACACCCCAGTTGATGATTAAACACTAAGACTGCCTGGGGAGTGAAGGTTACTGTACACCCCAGTTGATGATTAAACACTAAGACTGCCTGGGGAGTGAAGGTTACTGTACACCCCAGTTGATGATTAAACCCCTTAATGCTAACCTAACCTCAGTTAGTTTAGATAATTGTACACAAGTTAGAGAGCTGTTGTTCACAATGTACAGTACACACACTGGGTCATCAATGTACCATCATATCAGAAGTCCTGATAATCTGGCCTCTCTCCACAGTCCCGCGGAGCTTCTTTTTGCCGCGTTCGTTGATAAAGATGTGTAACAAAACATCTTTTCTTGAGGCGCCGGGGTGCAGGCACGTAGGATCCACCACGCCAAATATTGTATGGTATACGCCGTTTGTAGTGATCTCGGGGTGTTTAATCACCTCACTTATGACCCCGAAAAGGATTCTTTTGTTTACGTTATAGTTACACTGCCAAATAGTAATTATATTTCTAAATGGCAGTGTACTGATGGGGGAGGGGACATAAAAGATCCTCACCTTACCCTCAATCCCCGTGTATAGGGAGTGAGAAATATCGGGATCCCAACCTTGATATTGTCTCTCTCGAACATCCCAGACCATGATCCAACTGTCTCCTCTAATCGTCTTCAGATGTTTATAAACACCAATTGCTGCATCATCATAACACATCATATCCACACCACTCCCCATTTCACCAGTTGGCTTGACTGAAACAAACAAACAAACTTATCTTACCACAATGTGTAATGAAGAAATACAACAGTGTTAGTGTTGTGTTGTGTTGGGGTGTGTTGTGTTGGGGTGTGTTGGGGTGTGTTGTGTTGGGGTGTGTTGGGGTGTGTTGTGTTGGGGTGTGTTGGGGTGTGTTGTGTTGGGGTGTGTTGTGTTGGGGTGTGTTGTGTTGGGGTGTGTTGTGTTAGTATTTGTTATGCTAGATTGTGTCATGTTGAGTTTAAGTTATGTCAGAAGGATAACTAAGGGTTGAGATTATGTACGAACTTACCTTCTCTGAACAGCAGTTTAAGTTTCTCTGCACCATCTTCCACCTTAAGTTTTCCAACCGCATTTAGTTTTCCCTAGAGGAGAATAACATATAGGTATATTAGTGTATATAGCAGCTCAATATATATTATATGATACAGTGACCCCTCGGTTAACGAACTCAATCCGTTCCAGAAGGTCGTTCGTTAACCGAAAACATTGTTTCAATGGGTTTTTGGGTAATTGGTTCCAGCTCACCGAAAATTTCCTAAATTCAACAAAAATGGTAGAAAAGTTCACTTACTTTGAGGTGTGTAGGTAGAAGGCTCCTGGATGATGATGATGATGATGATGATGGGATTAAGAATGGGGGTGGAGGAGAAGGAAGAAGAGAAGGCATTGGGGTGGAAGAGAAGTCACCCCATGGTGCCATTTCACCCATAAAATTTTAGTTCTCTTGGTGTAATTCAAGATTATTTTCTTTAAATCAACACTGCACTGCATTATATATTGTCAATATGCAAAATATATTTCAAAATGACCAATAATTTGCTTGGAAACAGAAAAAAGTGTTTAGTTGAAGAGAGTCTCAAGCAAGATGTTACCTCCAGTGAAAACAGAGAGAGAGACTAACTCCTGTTTGCTGTGTTAAGAGGCTGGATGCCGTGCATTAAAGTAGTCACTTTACCTTCAATTATGTTCAATAATTGTTAAAATGACTAAAAAATTGAATATTAAACTTTTAAAATTAATGAATAGTATAAACTTCTTGATATTTACTAAAATAGTAAGGAATTTAAGCCCTAGAACCGATTAATGTATTGGCGGACTGATACTAAAGCTGGTTGCCCGGTCAGTGCAAGCGAAAACATGTTGAGGTCGGTTCATAAGAAATTCGTTAACCGAATTTTTGTTCGTTAACCAAATTGAAGATCCTTATGGAAGGCAGTTTGTTAACCGAAATTTCGTTAACCGAGGCGTTCGTTAAACGAGGGGTCACTATATAGTCAATATACCATAACTGTCTAGGTAAAAGTTGGTTAAGTGAATATTACATAGTCTCGTGAGACCATGAGGGTAGGGTACCAGACACAGTGTAATAGTCAGGGGTGGAACACTGAAGTACACTGTTTGTTGGCTAGGTACACAGTGTAATAGTCAGGGGTGGAACACTGAAGTACACTGTTTGTTGGCTAGGTACACAGTGTAATAGTCAGGGGTGGAACACTGAAGTACACTGTTTGTTGGCTAGGTACACAGTGTAATAGTCAGGGGTGGAACACTGAAGTACACTGTTTGTTGGCTAGGTACACAGTGTAATAGTCAGGGGTGGAACACTGAAGTACACTGTTTGTTGGCTAGGTACACAGTGTAATAGTCAGGGGTGGAACACTGAAGTACACTGTTTGTTGGCTAGGTACACAGTGTAATAGTCATGGGTGTTATATCGAGGGTTTGCTAAACCTCCATATAATGAACAACATACATTTCACTAACAGTTTTTGAAACAACAGTGTAATACCAACAGTGACGTAAGACTTACAATGAACACCGCAGTATTTGTTGGTTTCTTGCCTTTATTTAATTCCTGGTGATCCCTGTTAGGAGGCAGGTGGTCCTTTATTGCCTCCAATGAGAGGTTTGCCACCATGATCGCTTGAGTGTTGGGCTCCATGGTAACAATATCACCTGCAAAAAATTAGACATGTAAATAATATCATAATTATTAGCCACCCGTTGTTGGCTAGGTTAGGTTTCTTAATAAGTTATGGGATAAAATTATTGTTTTATTAATCGAACTATTTGGAAGTACTGTAGGTCACAATTGTTCAAAACACATCATAAACTACCCCGACTTACGACGGGGTTAGGGACCCAAATCCAGGAGGTAAATCGAAAATGCAAAAAATATTACATATAATATCTAAAATTAAATACAGTACAGTAAAAGTAATCAACAATGAAGAATGGATACAGTGTGACTGTGCACTTACCTTTAATGTAGTCAGCTGAAATATATATATATATACACACACACTTGTATGCAGTATAGTCTCGATTTACGCGGATTTGGTTTATGTGTTTGGTCATTTACACGGCACTTTGCCAGACCGACAATTTTTATTTACACGGTTCATTCCATCATTTACGAGGTCGCCCAGTCACAAAACATTACCGAGTTCTTCACCCGCCACCCACCACAGCCAGCCCAAGTCAGTGATAGTGAGGATATGGACTTATATGGACTTTGAGGGGTTTGACAAAGAGGCCCTGCAAGCCTCTGTGGTGGATAGTGATACAATTGATGCAAGTGATACAGGTGAGGGCCAATAATCTGCCCTCTGCCTCGGAACCAACCCCCCATCCCTGTGTGCCCAGCCATCTCTTCTACTAACGTAAGTGTTAAAAAACCTAATATTATTGATATTTCTCTTAAATATTAATTGTGTGTGTGTACCATCCTAAAATTAAGATGTTATTTTTACCACAACGTCGGTATTGTGTCGGAAAAAGTGTAGTTTTTGGGGGGTCGGCCCGGACCTTATTTCAATTAATCCCATATGTTCTGTTATTTCGTTTACGCGTTTCTCATTTTACGCGGACCTCCACAGGTTCAACTGACCGCGTAAATGAAGACTATACTGTGTAGATCCACAATGAAAACGTTGATAAGATAAATCTTGATAAAATCACACGGGAAAAGGGAAACAATGGAGCACCTTAGCTTTCGTGTGGGTACGTCTCGTAAGATGGGTACAGGTTGACATGGGTACTCCAGCACCCTCAACAAATCAGTGGTTGACAATACTGTACTGTACTGTATCTTATGTAATTATAATCAACTTTTCTTCTCTAAACAACCATCACAAATTAATCCTTGTTCAAACATTGTTTTTTTTTTCAAGCAATTATTTTGGTCTCCTGCAGGTAACAAAAAGTTTAGGTTAAGTTTAATTACATTAGGTTAGGTCAACCATGCGGCCAGACATACTCTTGCCCGCGGCCCAGTTGCTGCTGCAGCCTTACCTTGAGGAGCTAAAACTAAAGAGTGAGTGTATCCCTCAGTCTGCTGTTTCCTGGAACAAAATACTCAATCAACATCACCAATGAGACTAGTTACAGAAAGAATTGGTGAATTATCAGAGAATATTAACAGTCAACTCAAAGACAAAGTTAAGTCATTTACTGCATTTTCAGTTGCAATTGATGAAAGTACCGATGTAGCACAACTTGAAGTTTTTATATGTGGTGTGGATGAAAATATGCAGGTAACAGAAGAATTTGTGAAACTGGTACCAATGAAAGGAACAGCAGGTGATGACATCTTTGTGGGTTTGGTAGGGACACTGGATAAATTAGGTGTTGACTGGGCACAAACTGTGAGTCTGGCTACAGATGGAGCACCGCAAATGGTGGGCAGAAAAGCTGGCGTGGCAACAGAATTAAAGGAAAAACTAATCGCTGTGAACCCGAATTATCAAATTTATAATGTACGTATTATACATAAAGAATTGTTGTGTAGTAAAACATTAATGATGGATAATGTAATGGATGTTGTTATGAAGACAGTGAACCACACACAGCTCAAATGATTATTGGAGGAAAATGAGAACACACACGGACTGCCATATATCACAATGATGTTCGCCGGTTAAGTCGGGGAGTCGTACTGAAGCGATTTAATGAATAGCGCAGTGAAATACAGATGTTTATGGAACAGAAAGGAAAGGATGTGCATGAACTGAAAGATAATGAATGGGTTCAACATCTAATTTTGGTGGTGGATATTACAGAACAATTAAATTACTTGAATACAATGATGCAATAACTTGGTGACGGAGTTTTATGACTGTATTCGTGCCTTTGAGATGAAACTTCAGCTTTTTGAACGGCAACCACCAGAGAGTAAGCTATCTCACCTTGAAGGACCTGCATGGCACACCTGGGTTTCATGCTGATATCAACACAAAAAAATACTACATCAAGGTTTCCAAATTAATGAATGAGTTCCAAGAAAGATTTGTATGAGGTTTAAGTATATTTAAGGTTGTTATTCCTCCATAGATGAATTATTATACTCACAGTAATCTTCATGGGCCGTCTCAGCCTTTGTTGTGATGCTGACGTCAGTAATACAATGTTGCCAGGAGCGACTATCAATTAAAATTATTTATATTTTTTTCCCACAATATACATTAACTGTTACAATATAATAAATCTAATATAAGTTTAATTTAATTATTTATATACTAATATTGATTATATCTAACTTAATTGGTTTATTTTTATTTGAATATATTTTGATATGTTCGTGGTATTATTTTAAACATTCACTACAAATACGATACAAGGATATCGTACATCTTGGCATTATTGTTATACTTAAATAACTTATCATACTATATATTTCCTCAAATTTCTTTATTTTATATATTTGTTCCTTCCTTTCCATCTCTATTTATTAAGCTTCTCTTGTTTCATATTCCTTTTGTTCCTCATCTCTTGTCTTATGCCATATACTGACAAAACAAGCCTCAATGGACAGATAGTTCCATAGTGAAGCACAGTATATTACCCCTTAATAGACAGATAGTTCCATAGTGAAGCACAGTATATTACCCCTTAATAGACAGATAGTTCCATAGTGAAGCACAGTATATTACCCCTTAATAGACAGATAGTTCCATAGTGAAGCACAGTATATTACCCCTTAATAGACAGATAGTTCCATAGTGAAGCACAGTATATTACCCCTTAATAGACAGATAGTTCCATAGTGAAGCACAGTATATTACCCCTTAATAGACAGATAGTTCCATAGTGAAGCACAGTATATTACCCCTTAATAGACAGATAGTTCCATAGTGAAGCACAGTATATTACCCCTTAATAGACAGATAGTTCCATAGTGAAGCACAGTATATTACCCCTTAATAGACAGATAGTTCCATAGTGAAGCACAGTATATTACCCCTTAATAGACAGATAGTTCCATAGTGAGACACAGTAATGGACAAAAGAAACACATTATATAAATAGTTACATTTGTTCAGGTACAAAAATTTTATTTAATATATATCACAAAACACGTCATACCGGGCATAGAAATATATTATAAATTACAAAAATACGCAATATAGGTGTATAAATATATTATAGGTAACAAAACACGTATACAGGGCATAGAAATATATAACACGTTCATAGTTATTAGGGTGTGACCGCTGCCCTCCAAAAATAAAAAAAAAATGGTCCTACAATGCTGTTCAAAGTTTTAGTGTTGTGTATTTATCTAGGAAACACCCCTGTAAATTTTCTTGGAGATCAGTGCATGTTTGAGCTAGCACCGTCTGCTTTACAAAATAACAAGGAATATTATTATCTAATGAATTTCTTTTATTAGACTTATAAGATATACTAACACCAAGCAAATGATCGATCATATCAATCTTTATACCTCTAAAACAATATTATAGATTAGTAAGAAATACAATAATTGCATTTCTAGGTTCAAGACCCATTTCTCTCAACTGGCGTACAATGAAGAGAAGAAATACTACTACCAGCTAATGCCTGAAGTGTTTGAGGAATTTGGTCGAAACCTTGGCTGAATTTGCCCCATATGACGCCACAATAGTTGACAGAGCACGTGTGGCACTCTGTAGACACGCTTGGTACCTGAGGAGTTGGCCCCACGGGCTTTGTTCTCGTCCCAAGTACAAGAAAGGTCAAAAGAGGAGATGATGAAGGCCCTTCTTTGCCATGAAGGCACTGAAGTTACTAAGAGAGTGGCGCTCAATCATGGGGGCTATGGAAAGCCATATCTTCCCTGCCCCAGAAAGTGGCACTGCCCTGGTGGACCTAAATGGGCCTGACTAAAGCCAGTTCTTCACCATTTTAGGCATGCCGCCCTATCAGTTTCTCCACAGTCCAGCCAGTGAATGGGCAGTTCATCTCTTACCTTAACAAGTTAAACTTTGGATGAAATGACACAAATTAAGTCCCAAGAGAAGTAATACCTGTACACTTGGGGATAAAATAAAGAGTTGTGTTGCTTCTACAGGTTGTACCTCTCTAGTCCGGGACCTGACCGGTGCCGGACCATGGAAATTCACCCTTTTCCTGGATAAATGGTGACTTGTGCTTACACGCGAGCACCACTTTCTCTGCTTCGTGGTCTCTTTGAAGACATATTGAAGGGTTAAATGTCATACAGTAGCTTCTCAAATTTCGCGAGTTTTTAATTCACTGTTTTTTAATTGGACGCAAAAAAACACTACATAATTTAAAATTTGGACGGCGGAAACTAGAATTTCGACGGGTTTGAACGGCTCGCCAACGTTCAGACGTCCACAATCGTGTAAACAGCGTCATTTCTCTTATGTACAAAAGATTCATTATTGTTTATTACTGAATGTCTTTTTTATTGAATTAATGTTTATGTGTGCAAAATTAACAACACAATTCATTAATAATTCGTGGATTATTAAAACACACGAGGAGACGAGACGGCTGCGGGCATTGTTTTAGTTGATGCTTACAAAACCAGTGACTGATTGGTTCAACATATAAGAGTGAAGAAAATAAGACCCTGATTGTTGCTGTAGTAAAATTAATGTAAAAAAATTAATATGGTTGTTTGAAGTAGTGTTATTTAATGTTAATATATGGAACAATATAAGTAGCTAACCATTAATGGTAACGGAAAAAAGGTGAGACTGCGCATATGTAAGTGCGCACATGTGAAAACATATCGTCATTACTCTACATAAGAATATGAAAGCAACACTTATTTACTGCTCATATATATTGAAGGGTTAAATGATGTACTCTGTATAGACAAGCAGAGAGAGAGAGAGAGAGAGAGAGAGAGAGAGAGAGAGAGAGAGAGAGAGAGAGTCCCGGGATGCTAAGAAACCCCCAAAACCCTACAGCTACAACCAGGGTCTTATTTTCTTGTTTTATACAGGTATGTAGAACCACTCAGTCACTGGTTTGGTTATCAACTAAAACAATGCTGTCTCATTTCCTCGTGTGTTTTAATATTCTACGTATTATTAATGAATTGTATTGCTCATTTTGCACACATAAACATTAATTCAATAAAAAAGACATTCAGTAATAAACAATAATGAATCTTTTGTACATAAGAGAAATGACGCTGTTTACACGATTGTGGACGTCTGAACGTTGGCGAGCCGTTCAAACCCGTCGAAATTCTAGTTTCCGCCGTCCAAATTTTAAATTATGTAGTGTTTTTTTGTGTCCAATTAAAAAACGATGAATTAAAAACTCGTGAAATTTGAGAAGCTACTGTATGACATTTAACCCTTCAATATGTCTTCAAAGAGACCACGAAGCAGAGAAAGTGGTGCTCGCGTGTAAGCACAAGTCACCATTTATCCAGGAAAAGGGTGAATTTCCATGGTCCGGCACCGGTCAGGTCCCGGACTAGAGAGGTACAACCTGTACTGTACTGTACCCCCTTGTTGAGTAAGGCACCAATTCTGTTTATGACATTAAAATAATAATAATAAATTTGTATTAACTTGGTATTCATTTTGTTTTACTAACACATTATAAGAGAGGGAGACTGAAATAAAGGCAAGCATTTTAAGAAACCTGTTCAAAAAATTAAAAACAATTCAATGTTCACTAACAAACAACACAAGAAAAACTATGAGCAGAACGAAACCAACGCCAACCGTTCACTTCTGTCACTACCTGAATACTGATTTGACCTGCAGGGACTTTAAAACATTTGTCCACTCACATGATCCCCCAGCCAACACTTGTATAAAAAACTAATCACTCCCAGCATCATGTACTGCCATGAGCCACCTTGGACACATACAGCCCTGCTCTAGGACCAATCCCCTGCACCACATGCAGTGCCAACCATCTCATTAGTAAAGCAAGTTTATGATTTTGTCATGCTAACAATATATCATAATTATTGAAAAATATTATTTGTTTACTCTCTCTCTGTATTTAGTGGCAATGGGTGAATATTAGGCTGGTAGATCGTGTCAGGGTAACCGTGGAAAAAGTAGATCACATCACACAAAAGGCTGGCTGACCCTGCACAAGAGGGACTGGCAGCTCAAAATTGTGAGGAAACAGTGTAATTTTATTTATCCATGATGCTGCAAAGGAATAATTAGAGCTAATACTACAATGTGGTGAAATTTGGGCAATACTGCAACACCATAATAAACTATTAACGTTTACTTCTGTACAAGACTGGGCTTCAACAGCTTATGGTACTAAATCAACTAGGAATGGTTAATAAAAATAATAATAATAATACAAGTAATGTAAGTGAGACAATCATCACTACATGGACATGAGTTGTACTGCCGTCTGGGTGATTTCAAAGAAAATTTTACCGTCTTCGGTCGAGTTCTTTCTTACTCCAAAGAAGTAATACTCTTGAGATTCCTTCAGTGAGTTCAATACGTTCGACAGTTGACGGTCAAGTCCATGTTGTTCCCACGAATAAGCTGCAGGCAGAGCTGTTGAGAGAATATAATGCTGTTGTTATGGTATATTGTGTAAGGTTCAGTTGGGTATACTCAGTGTTGTACAGGAGGCAGAGCTGTTGAGAGAATATAATGCTGTTGTTATGGTATATTGTCTTGGGTATACTCTACACTGCCCTGGTATAGCTAGTCAGTCTTTAGCTGGACACCACACATTGCTGATCTACCACTGAGCAGTACCCTGAGAGACCCCTTCACTCCTAACAGATCTAAACACCATCTCTAACACTGCTCTCAAGCTCACAGTCCTCAGTCCCAGATCAAGTGGCCAGCCTCTCTGTACATATAACTGCCTGTATCCGTCCACCCATCTCAGAGAAGTCAACTAAGACACAGTTTTTTAACAATATCTGGTAATTTCCTAATTAAATGTGAGTCTTCAGAGGAAGTTACATGTGTGTGTGTGTGTGTGCACCAATACCTCTACCTCCAACCATAATAAAGAACTCTTAAGAGCAACAGATGACATCAAGAATAAAAGTTTTCATACTTACCAAAGAATCGTCTCAATTCCTCTCCACCCAGATTAGCTTTCATTTTGGTCTCGGACCAAATTTCTGCAAATTCCAGTTCAACGGCGTCTTGTGGTATGACTGTACTCCACTTGTGCCGACCCTCGAAGGACCTGCAGTCCCTCGTAGCTGGTTCATCTGTCAACGCAAAACACGTTTTTGTTGATGGGGGTACACCGAGGGACGAAAGGCAGTTGAGTACTGCGAGATAAACAAACTACAGTGTGTTGGTCCTGCAAGGTAGATAACACAGCAGCTCTTTGTTAACTCTCAACCATGCACCACAGTAAAGTCCTCACACAGTCAGTTTATATATGCTCCTCACTTATCAACGAGGTTACAACTTGCCCTGACAACTCCATTGTGCACAGATGACACCCTGGATGTACCCAACAATGTCTGTGGACACTTGTTATCAGCTGGGACAGGGAGCCATTTATTTTATACACAGTAATTTCTTTTACCTGTAGTGTATATGTGTCTTCACACAATACAGGTAAAAAAAATAATTGTCCTAAGGGCAAATGATATTCATGGCCATTTTGAGATCCAAACCCTCACAAATTTTAAGAGCTTGCTGTATTTATTTACCTGATTTATTGTATTTTATCATTGTATTTGTCTTACATTAAGGTATTTTAGGTGTATACAACACTTACTATTACCTGTATGTGGTGTCTTGAGTATATTGAAGCTCTTTATCCTTACAGCTATTTTATACAGCTCCCCCACTTTACTGTTGTCTAAAAATTGTTCAATTGTCACATCGTCATATTCCCCTGTAACACCTGAAAAACATTATGTAACATCAATACAAAGAGTAAATCAAGTGTGGCTGGTATTGCAACGTTCCTTAGGGGTCATTCTGGGAGTTTTAATGCCACGTAAACAGATGCCACAACAAATACTTCCTCTCACGTGTGAAATATTCTCTGGGGTCTTGGGTAACGCTGGCTCCCACCTCCCCACTCGTCGATGGCCGGGACACTGAAAATGTTGAGTGACAATTGTTTTAACTTGTAATAATAATGTTTAGGCAGTGTGACCAAGAAGAGCAGAAAAGGTAATCAAATGCCTATTACCAGTTAGGTTGTTTACTACTGTAATAGAGAAGGGAAGGAAAGGTAAAGGAGGAAGAAGGATATAGAAGGGAGAGAAGGATATAGGAGGGAGAGAGAAGGATATAGGAGGGAGAGAGAAGGATATAGGAGGGAGAGAGAAGGCAGTACAGAACAATATAGTGACTTACATAACTCATTATTGGCCGACATTGCTCCCTCTGCCTCTGAGAGGCTCCCCAGGCCAGGTGGAGTAGGTGACATATATGCTCCTGTAGATAGATAGATGTTTTAATGATCACAAATTATTAATACAAAGTTTACACTAAAATTTGACATACAATAAAATGGTCCAAATGTTTTAAAAGACCAAACATCAATAAGAGTCCACCGATTGAACCAGTAACACAAAACCACGAGTAAATAAACTAAAACACATAAAATGGTTGACTTGTAACTATAGCCATGAAGTATTAGATGAACTGCACAACACACAGTTTCATAATCCATTCTTTCAGTTAACAAATTTACAACAGTTGAAATACTATATTGATGGTGTGTTGTTATGAATGGGGTAATGTACGGTGTACAGTGAGATATATTTCACCCCAAGTTAGGTAAATATAATTGTATCTAATGATGTGAGAGCAGGGCTGGTATTTGATACATCAAATATTTTTCTGTATGTATGAAGGCATTTTTGTAGCATAATGTGGGAGTTTATTAATATTGGTTCCCTGAAGTATGGAGCCAAGTCAGTCACTGGCTGGCCTTGGAGGTGGAAGGATGTCTCAGTTTGTCAGTGGTGGATACCTTTTCAAATTGGGTTTAGTTAAGTATTAACCATTCAGTGCTGCTCTATTATTTATGGGTGTAAATTACTATTACAAAATAGTTTATTGTTTATATATTAGTTGTTTGTTATGTTATGGAACCTACACACTTATTATGGTTGTCATTTTTTAAATCTTTTATACAGAGTATAATTGTTAACCTTCACTCCTGGACTGTTGGGATAAAGGCAGCTGTTTGAACCCAGCAATAACATGTGTTGAGTTAACAATTGTGTCATAAGAGCCACCATTAATCTTCAAGTTAATAAGTTTTGGGCACTCTTCACCACATGGCCCCTGTTCCTCCTCCATGGCCCCTGTTCCTCCTCCATGGCCCCTGTTCCTCCTCCATGGCCCCTGTTCTTCCTCCATGGCCCCTGTTCCTCCTCCATGGCCCCTGTTCCTCCTCCATGGCCCCTGTTCTTCCTCCATGGCCCCTGTTCCTCCTCCATGGCCCCTGTTCCTCCTCCATGGCCCCTGTTCCTCCTCCATGGCCCCTGTTCCTCCTCCATGGCCCCTGTTCCTCCTCCATGGCCCCTGTTCCTCCTCCATGGCCCCTGCCTCACCTGTTCCTGGCCACCCACTCTCACTGGTGTCCACTCGTTCAACTTTATCTTTGTATTACACATTGTATCAACAGTTGCATTGATAGTCTTGTATAATTGTACTCTACTTGGGTCTGAGTTTGACAGTTTGTGTAAGGCTATTTGAACATTGTCAATATTGTTAAATAAAAGACCGTGTACGCGTCTGCCGCACGGTGTTGGATGGAGGCAGAGTCGGTCGTATGTCCCGGAGGATAAATTATTATAAAACGTTTCTTCCACATTTACCAGACCGCACTCATCAAGGGGTTAGGTTAGGCCGAGGCTGTGAGTGTACTTTTCCGATAATCGACTGCCGTATACCAACACACGCGAGAAAAATAAGACCGATTAACGACGAAAACAAAAAATAAAACGTGAAAAATTTAACACTTACGTTTAGCAGGTGTAGTCGACCCACTGGGCGATGGATAGGTTCTTTTGGTGGGATGATGACGGCCACCCTGCAACCTGTCAGTGTCCTGCACCCTGGCACTGTCCTCCAACCTGACAGTGTCCTGCACCCTGGCACTGTCCTCCACCCTGACAGTGTCCTCCACCCTGGCACTGTCCTGTAGCCTGGCACTGTCCTGCACCCTGACAGTGTCCTCCACCCTGCAAAACAACACAACCACACTTGAGTGGTCAATCCTTATGGAAAATTATTGATAATAATGACCTGCCAATCACAGCAGCCATACGACAACTGGCAAGACAATATATAACATTACAGTATGTGGAGTGACCATATTATTATTACAAAGAAATAACTTGTTCAACTACTGAAAGACAAGAACCTTGGTGGTTGGGCCACCTGTTGAGAGGGGTCCGTCTGTTGCACCCATGACAAAAGTTCATGGTGGTGAGAGGCCCACCACTCTCTCAGGCGGGTTATTTCCGCCTTCTCCACATCTGTGGGAAACACGACAATGACAAATATTATTGTGCTGTTTCCTCCAGTAATATCAACTTTAGGGCAGTGACACAGTACAGTGTGGGGCAGTGACACAGTACAGTGTGGGGCAGTGACACAGTACAGTGTGGGGCAGTGACACAGTACAGTGTGTGGGCAGTGGCACAGTATAATGTGGGGCAGTGACACAGTACAGTGTGGGGCCAGTGACACAATACAGCGTGTGGGCAGTGGCACAGTATAATGTGGGGCAGTGACACAGTACAGTGTGGGGTCAGTGACACAATACAGCGTGTGGGCAGTGGCACAGTATAATGTGGGGACAGTACAATAGTGTGGGGCAGTGACACAGTACAGTGTGGGGACAGTGACACAGTACAGTGTGGGGACAGTACAGTAGTGTGGGGCAGTGACACAGTACAGTGTGGGGCAGTGACACAGTACAGTGTGGGGACAGTACAGTAGTGTGGGGCAGTGACACAGTACAGTGTGGGGCAGTGACACAGTACAGTGTGGGGACAGTACAGTAGTGTGGGGACAGTACAATAGTGTGGGGCAGTGACACAGTACAGTGTGGGGACAGTACAGTAGTGTGGGGCAGTGACACAGTACAGTGTGGGGCAGTGACACAGTACAGTGTGGGGACAGTACAGTAGTGTGGGGCAGTGACACAGTACAGTGTGGGGCAGTGACACAGTACAGTGTGGGGCAGTGACACAGTACAGTGTGGGGACAGTACAGTAGTGTGGGGACAGTACAATAGTGTGGGGCAGTGACACAGTACAGTGTGGGGCAGTGACACAGTACAGTGTGGGGACAGTACAGTAGTGTGGGGCAGTGACACAGTACAGTGTGGGGCAGTGACACAGTACAGTGTGGGGACAGTACAGTAGTGTGGGGCAGTGACACAGTACAGTGTGGGGCAGTGACACAGTACAGTGTGGGGACAGTACAGTACTGTGGGGCAGTGACACAATACAGTGTGGGGACAGTACAGTAGTGTGGGGCAGTGACACAGTACAGTGTGGGGCAGTGACACAGTACAGTGTGGGGACAGTACAGTAGTGTGGGACAGTGACACAGTACAGTAGTGTGGGGCAGTGACACAGTACAGTGTGGGGCAGTGACACAGTACAGTGTGGGGACAGTACAGTAGTGTGGGGCAGTGACACAGTACAGTAGTGTAGGGCAGTGACACAGTACAGTGTGGGGCAGTGACACAGTACAGTGTGGGGCAGTGACACAGTACAGTGTGGGGCAGTGACACAGTACAGTGTGGGGACAGTACAATAGTGTGGGGCAGTGACACAGTACAGTGTGGGGCAGTGACACAGTACAGTGTGGGGACAGTACAATAGTGTGGGGCAGTGACACAGTACAGTGTGGGGACAGTACAATAGTGTGGGGCAGTGACACAGTACAGTGTGGGGCAGTGACACAGTACAGTGTGGGGACAGTACAATAGTGTGGGGCAGTGACACAGTATAGTGTGGGGCAGTGACACAGTACAGTAGTGTAGGGCAGTGACACAGTACAGTGTAGGGCAGTGACACAGTAGTGTGGGGACAGTACAGTAGTGTGGGACAGTGACACAGTATAGTGTGGGGCAGTGACACAGTACAGTAGTGTAGGGCAGTGACACAGTACAGTGTGGGGCAGTGACACAGTACAGTGTGGGGACAGTACAGTAGTGTGGGGCAGTGACACAGTACAGTGTGGGGCAGTGACACAGTACAGTGTGGGGACAGTACAGTAGTGTGGGACAGTGACACAGTACAGTAGTGTGGGGCAGTGACACAGTACAGTGTGGGGCAGTGACACAGTACAGTGTGGGGCAGTGACACAGTACAGTGTGGGGACAGTACAGTAGTGTGGGACAGTGACACAGTACAGTGTGGGGCAGTGACACAGTACAGTGTGGGGACAGTACAGTAGTGTGGGGCAGTGACACAGTACAGTGTGGGGCAGTGACACAGTACAGTGTGGGGACAGTACAGTAGTGTAGGGCAGTGACACAGTACAGTGTGGGGCAGTGACACAGTACAGTGTGGGGCAGTGACACAGTACAGTGTGGGGACAGTACAATAGTGTGGGGCAGTGACACAGTACAGTGTGGGGCAGTGACACAGTACAGTGTGGGGACAGTACAGTAGTGTGGGACAGTGACACAGTACAGTGTGGGGCAGTGACACAGTACAGTGTGGGGACAGTACAGTAGTGTGGGGCAGTGACACAGTACAGTGTGGGGCAGTGACACAGTACAGTGTGGGGACAGTACAGTAGTGTGGGGCAGTGACACAGTACAGTGTGGGGACAGTACAATAGTGTGGGGCAGTGACACAGTACAGTGTGGGGCAGTGACACAGTACAGTGTGGGGACAGTACAATAGTGTGGGGCAGTGACACAGTATAGTGTGGGGCAGTGACACAGTACAGTAGTGTAGGGCAGTGACACAGTACAGTGTAGGGCAGTGACACAGTAGTGTGGGGACAGTACAGTAGTGTGGGACAGTGACACAGTATAGTGTGGGGCAGTGACACAGTACAGTAGTGTAGGGCAGTGACACAGTACAGTGTGGGGCAGTGACACAGTACAGTGTGGGGCAGTGACACAGTACAGTGTGGGGACAGTACAATAGTGTGGGGCAGTGACACAGTACAGTAGTGTGGGACAGTACACAGAAAGTAGTTGAAGGGTCAGGAATCAACATATTAGCTGACACAGATTCAGAAACACTCATCCACATCATCTGGGTTTAACTACATCCGGATCACCCACATTTCAACGAGCTGTACGACGTACACTTACCAGGGACTCTGCTGTAATATTTCGAGTCGGTAATGGGTTCGAAGTCATTTCTGCTTCCACTAAACCTGACTACTGATGCGGCCGAAAAGACCTTAGTCACGTATATGCCACCGTAGAACTCCACCTGAAATAAATAAATAAATAAATAATTTTCCTTCACTGAACAACAACAAGATAGGCTCAGGTGAACATTAGGCACCCCAGTTTACTTCAGTTGATGATTAAACACTAAGACTGCCTGGGGAGTGAAGGTTACTGTACACCCCAGTTGATGATTAAACACTAAGACTGCCTGGGGAGTGAAGGTTACTGTACACCCCAGTTGATGATTAAACACTAAGACTGCCTGGGGAGTGAAGGTTACTGTACACCCCAGTTGATGATTAAACACTAAGACTGCCTGGGGAGTGAAGGTTACTGTACACCCCAGTTGATGATTAAACACTAAGACTGCCTGGGGAGTGAAGGTTACTGTACACCCCAGTTGATGATTAAACACTAAGACTGCCTGGGGAGTGAAGGTTACTGTACACCCCAGTTGATGATTAAACACTAAGACTGCCTGGGGAGTGAAGGTTACTGTACACCCCAGTTGATGATTAAACACTAAGACTGCCTGGGGAGTGAAGGTTACTGTACACCCCAGTTGATGATTAAACCCCTTAATGCTAACCTAACCTCAGTTAGTTTAGATAATTGTACACAAGTTAGAGAGCTGTTGTTCACAATGTACAGTACACACACTGGGTCATCAACGTACCATCATATCAGAAGTCCTGATAACCTGGCCTCTCTCCACAGTCCCGCTGAGCTTCACTAAATTACGTTCGTTTATGAACACGTGAAGTAGTATGTCATGACATTGGGCGCGGGGGTGCAGGCACGTGGGGTCTACTAGAGACAGTAGTGTGTGGTGTGTTCCTCTACTCGTAATTTTTGGGTGCTTGACCACCTCCTTAATTACTCCATACATGATTCTTTTATCAATGTTTTTCCTACACTCCCAAATTGTTATCATATTTCTGTCAGGAAGTGGACTGCTGTGGGAGGGGACATAAAAAATTCGTACATTTCCCCCCGTTCCCACATACAATGTTCTTTTTTGCAGTTTATAACCACATATCATAAGCCATTGGTCTTCTGGGGTCTCCTTAAGATGCTCATCTAGACCAAGAGCCAAGTCTTCACGGAACATCACTTCCATTGCACTCCCCATTTCACCAGTTGGCTTGACTGAAACAAACAAACTTATCTTACCACAATGTGTAATGAAGAAATACAACAGTGTTAGTGTTGTGTTGTGTTGGGGTGTGTTGTGTTGGGGTGTGTTGGGGTGTGTTGTGTTGGGGTGTGTTGGGGTGTGTTGTGTTGGGGTGTGTTGTGGTGTGGTGTGTTGGGGTGTGTTGTGTTGGGGTGTGTTGGGGTGTGTTGTGTTGGGGTGTGTTGTGTTGGGGTGTGTTGTGTTGTGTTGTGTTGGGGTGTGTTGGGGGTGTGTGTGTGTTGGGGTGTGTTGGTGTGGTGTGTTGTGTTGTGTTGTGTTGGGGTGTGTTGTGTTGGGGTGTGTTGGTGTGTTGTGTTGGGGTGTGTTGTGTTGTGTTGGGGTGTGTTGTGTTGGGGTGTGTTGTGTTGGGGTGTGTTGGGGTGTGTTGTGTTGGGGTGTGTTGTGTTGGGGTGTGTTGTGTTGTGTTGTGTTGGGGTGTGTTGTGTTGTGTTGGGGTGTGTTGTGTTGGGGTGTGTTGTGTTGGGGTGTGTTGTGTTGGGGTGTGTTGGGGGTGTGTTGTGTTGTGTTGGGGTGTGTTGGGGGTGTGTTGTGTTGGGGTGTGTTGTGGTGTGGTGTGTTGGGGTGTGTTGTGTTGGGGTGTGTTGTGTTGGGGTGTGTTGGGGGTGTGTTGTGTTGTGTTGGGGTGTGTTGGGGTGTGTTGTGTTGGGGTGTGTTGTGGTGTGGTGTGTTGGGGTGTGTTGTGTTGGGGTGTGTTGTGTTGGGGTGTGTTGTGTTGTGTTGTGTTGGGGTGTGTTGGGGTGTGTTGTGGTGTGGTGTGTTGGGGTGTGTTGTGGTGTGGTGTGTTGTGTTGTGTTGTGTTGGGGTGTGTTGTGTTGGGGTGTGTTGTGTTGTGTTGTGTTGGGGTGTGTTGTGTTGGGGTGTGTTGTGTTGGGGTGTGTTGGGGTGTGTTGTGTTGTGTTGGGGTGTGTTGGGGGTGTGTTGTGTTGGGGTGTGTTGTGGTGTGTTGTGTTGGGGTGTGTTGTGTTGGGTTGTGTTGTGTTGGGGTGTGTTGGGGGTGTGTTGTGTTGTGTTGGGGTGTGTTGTGGGTTTGTTGTTTGGGGTTGTGTTGTGGTGTGGTGTGTTGGGTTAGTGTTGTGTTGGGGTGTGTTGTGTTGGGTTGTGTTGTGTTGTGTTGTTGTTTGGGTGTGTTGGGGTGTGTTGTGGTGTGGTTGTGGTGGGTTGTGTTGTGGTGTGGTGTGTTGTGTTGTGTTGTGTTGGGGTGTGTTGTGTTGGGGTGTGTTGTGTTGTGTTGTGTTGGGGTGTGTTGTGTTGTGTTGGGTTGTGTTGTGTTGGGGTGTGTTGTGTTGGGGTGTGTTGGGGTGTGTTGTGTTGGGGTGTGTTGTGTTGGGTTGTGTTGTGTTGGGTTGTGTTGTGTTGTGGTGTGTTGGGGTGTGTTGTGTGTGGTGTGTTGTGTTGGGGTGTGTTGGGGTGTGTTGTGTTGGGGTGTGTTGTGGTGTGGTGTGTTGGGGTGTGTTGTGGTGTGGTGTGTTGTGTTGTGTTGTGTTGGGGTGTGTTGGGGGTGTGTTATGTTGTGTTGTGTTGGGGTGTGTTGTGTTAGTTTAGGTTAATGTTAGTTTAGGTTAATGTTAGTTTAGGTTAATGTTAGTTTAGGTTAATGTTAGTTTAGGTTAATGTTAGTTTAGGTTAATGTTAGGTTAGGTTAATGTTAGTTTAGGTTAATGTTAGTTTAGGTTAATGTTAGTTTAGGTTAATGTTAGGTTAGGTTAATGTTAGTTTAGGTTAATGTTAGTTTAGGTTAATGTTAGTTTAGGTTAATGTTAGTTTAGGTTAATGTTAGTTTAGGTTAATGTTAGTTTAGGTTAATGTTAGTTTAGGTTAGTGTTAGTTTAGGTTAATGTTAGTTTAGGTTAATGTTAGTTTAGGTTAATGTTAGTTTAGGTTAATGTTAGTTTAGGTTAGTGTTAGTTTAGGTTAATGTTAGTTTAGGTTAATGTTAGTTTAGGTTAATGTTAGTTTAGGTTAATGTTAGTTTAGGTTAATGTTAGTTTAGGTTAATGTTAGTTTAGGTTAATGTTAGTTTAGGTTAATGTTAGTTTAGGTTATGTCAGAAGGATAACTTACCTTCTCTCAACATCACCTTATATTGCGGTGTTCCGTCTACCACCTTACAACTTCCAGTCGACATGACGAATCCCTATAGGAGAATAACATATAGGTGCAGTAGTGTATATAGCAGCTCAACCTACAGTAGTGTATATAGCAGCTCAACCTACAGTAGTGTGTATAGCAGCTCAACCTACAGTAGTGTGTATAGCAGCTCAACCTACAGTAGTGTATATAGCAGCTCAACCTACAGTAGTGTATATAGCAGCTCAACCTACAGTAGTGTGTATAGCAGCTCAACCTACAGTAGTGTATATAGCAGCTCAACCTACAGTAGTGTATATAGCAGCTCAACCTACAGTAGTGTATATAGCAGCTCAACCTACAGTAGTGTATATAGCAGCTCAACCTACAGTAGTGTGTATAGCAGCTCAACCTACAGTAGTGTGTATAGCAGCTCAACCTACAGTAGTGTGTATAGCAGCTCAACCTACAGTAGTGTGTATAGCAGCTCAACCTACAGTAGTGTATATAGCAGCTCAACCTACAGTAGTGTATATAGCAGCTCAACCTACAGTAGTGTATATAGCAGCTCAACCTACAGTAGTGTATATAGCAGCTCAACCTACAGTAGTGTGTATAGCAGCTCAACCTACAGTAGTGTTTATAGCAGCTCAACCTACAGTAGTGTATATAGCAGCTCAACCTACAGTAGTGTATATAGCAGCTCAACCTACAGTAGTGTATATAGCAGCTCAACCTACAGTAGTGTATATAGCAGCTCAACCTACAGTAGTGTATATAGCAGCTCAACCTACAGTAGTGTGTATAGCAGCTCAACCTACAGTAGTGTATATAGCAGCTCAACCTACAGTAGTGTATATAGCAGCTCAACCTACAGTAGTGTATATAGCAGCTCAACCTACAGTAGTGTGTATAGCAGCTCAACCTACAGTAGTGTATATAGCAGCTCAACCTACAGTAGTGTATATAGCAGCTCAACCTACAGTAGTGTATATAGCAGCTCAACCTACAGTAGTGTATATAGCAGCTCAACCTACAGTAGTGTATATAGCAGCTCAACCTACAGTAGTGTATATAGCAGCTCAACCTACAGTAGTGTATATAGCAGCTCAACCTACAGTAGTGTATAGCAGCTCAACCTACAGTAGTGTATAGCAGCTCAACCTACAGTAGTGTATATAGCAGCTCAACCTACAGTAGTGTATATAGCAGCTCAACCTACAGTAGTGTGTATAGCAGCTCAACCTACAGTAGTGTATATAGCAGCTCAACCTACAGTAGTGTATATAGCAGCTCAACCTACAGTAGTGTATATAGCAGCTCAACCTACAGTAGTGTATATAGCAGCTCAACCTACAGTAGTGTATATAGCAGCTCAACCTACAGTAGTGTGTATAGCAGCTCAACCTACAGTAGTGTATATAGCAGCTCAACCTACAGTAGTGTATATAGCAGCTCAACCTACAGTAGTGTATATAGCAGCTCAACCTACAGTAGTGTATATAGCAGCTCAACCTACAGTAGTGATTATAGCAGCTCAACCTACAGTAGTGTATATAGCAGCTCAACCTACAGTAGTGTATATAGCAGCTCAACCTACAGTAGTGTATATAGCAGCTCAACCTACAGTAGTGTATATAGCAGCTCAACCTACAGTAGTGTATATAGCAGCTCAACCTACAGTAGTGTATATAGCAGCTCAACCTACAGTAGTGTATATAGCAGCTCAACCTACAGTAGTGTATATAGCAGCTCAACCTACAGTAGTGTGTATAGCAGCTCAACCTACAGTAGTGTATATAGCAGCTCAACCTACAGTAGTGTATATAGCAGCTCAACCTACAGTAGTGTATATAGCAGCTCAACCTACAGTAGTGTGTATAGCAGCTCAACCTACAGTAGTGTGTATAGCAGCTCAACCTACAGTAGTGTATATAGCAGCTCAACCTACAGTAGTGTGTATAGCAGCTCAACCTACAGTAGTGTGTATAGCAGCTCAACCTACAGTAGTGTATATAGCAGCTCAACCTACAGTAGTGTATATAGCAGCTCAACCTACAGTAGTGTGTATAGCAGCTCAACCTACAGTAGTGTATATAGCAGCTCAACCTACAGTAGTGTATATAGCAGCTCAACCTACAGTAGTGTATATAGCAGCTCAACCTACAGTAGTGTGTATAGCAGCTCAACCTACAGTAGTGTATATAGCAGCTCAACCTACAGTAGTGTGTATAGCAGCTCAACCTACAGTAGTGTATATAGCAGCTCAACCTACAGTAGTGTATATAGCAGCTCAACCTACAGTAGTGTATATAGCAGCTCAACCTACAGTAGTGTATATAGCAGCTCAACCTACAGTAGTGTATATAGCAGCTCAACCTACAGTAGTGTGTATAGCAGCTCAACCTACAGTAGTGTGTATAGCAGCTCAACCTACAGTAGTGTATATAGCAGCTCAACCTACAGTAGTGTATATAGCAGCTCAACCTACAGTAGTGTGTATAGCAGCTCAACCTACAGTAGTGTATATAGCAGCTCAACCTACAGTAGTGTGTATAGCAGCTCAACCTACAGTAGTGTATATAGCAGCTCAACCTACAGTAGTGTGTATAGCAGCTCAACCTACAGTAGTGTATATAGCAGCTCAACCTACAGTAGTGTGTATAGCAGCTCAACCTACAGTAGTGTGTATAGCAGCTCAACCTACAGTAGTGTGTATAGCAGCTCAACCTACAGTAGTGTGTATAGCAGCTCAACCTACAGTAGTGTATATAGCAGCTCAACCTACAGTAGTGTGTATAGCAGCTCAACCTACAGTAGTGTATATAGCAGCTCAACCTACAGTAGTGTGTATAGCAGCTCAACCTACAGTGTAATAGTCAGGGGTGGAACACTGAAGTACACTGTTTGTTGGCTAGGTACACAGTGTAATAGTCAGGGGTGGAACACTGAAGTACACTGTGTTGGCTAGTACACAGTGTAATAGTCAGGGGTGGAACACTGAAGTACACTGTTTGTTGGCTAGGTACACAGTGTAATAGTCAGGGGTGGAACACTGAAGTACACTGTTTGTTGGCTAGGTACACAGTGTAATAGTCAGGGTGAACACTGAAGTACACTGTTGTTGCTAGGTACACAGTGTATAGTCAGGGTGGAACACTGAAGTACACTGTTTGTTGGCTAGGTACACAGTGTAATAGTCAGGGTGGAACACTGAAGTACACTGTTGTTGGCTAGGTACACAGTGTAATAGTCAGGGTGGAACACTGAAGTACACTGTTTGTTGGCTAGGTACACAGTGTAATAGTCAGGGGTGGAACACTGAAGTACACTGTTTGTTGGCTAGGTACACAGTGTAATAGTCAGGGTGGAACACTGAAGTACACTGTTTGTTGGCTAGGTACACAGTGTAATAGTCAGGGGTGGAACACTGAAGTACACTGTTTGTTGGCTAGGTACACAGTGTAATAGTCAGGGGTGGAACACTGAAGTACACTGTTTGTTGGCTAGGTACACAGTGTAATAGTCAGGGGTGGAACACTGAAGTACACTGTTTGTTGGCTAGGTACACAGTGTAATACCAACAGTGACGTAAGACTTACAATGAACACCGCAGTATTTGTTGGTTGCTTTCCTTTCCTTAACTCCTTGTGAACCCTGTTAGGAGGCAGGTGGTCCTTTACTGCCTCCAATGAGAGGTTTGCCACCATGATCGCTTGTACATTAGGCTCCATGCTAACAATATCACCTGCAAAAAATTAGACATGTAAATAATATCATAATTATCAATGATCATTTGTTGGTTAGGTTAGGTTTAATATACAGTAATATATCCATCACGCAGAATTCCTCAAACCCGTAAATTTCTGGAAAAGTCTGAAAGATTCCCAACCAGATGTACAGGTTAACCAATCAGGGACGTAGATATGTGTCGTCATCAATACTACATCACAGGTTAACCAATCAGGGACGTAGATATGTGTCGTCATCAATACTACATCACAGGTTAACCAATCAGGGACGTAGATATGTGTCGTCATCAATACTACATCACAGGTTAACCAATCAGGGACGTAGATATGTGTCGTCATCAATACTACATCACAGGTTAACCAATCAGGGACGTAGATATGTGTCGTCATCAATACTACATCACAGGTTAACCAATCAGGGACGTAGATATGTGTCGTCATCAATACTACATCACAGGTTAACCAATCAGGGACGTAGATATGTGTCGTCATCAATACTACATCACAGGTTAACCAATCAGGGACGTAGATATGTGTCGTCATCAATACTACATCACAGGTTAACCAATCAGGGACGTAGATATGTGTCGTCATCAATACTACATCACAGGTTAACCAATCAGGGACGTAGATATGTGTCGTCATCAATACTACATCACAGGTTAACCAATCAGGGACGTAGATATGTGTCGTCATCAATACTACATCACAGGTTAACCAATCAGGGACGTAGATATGTGTCGTCATCAATACTACATAACAGTTAACCAATCAGGGACGTAGATATGTATCGTCATCAATACTACATCACAGTTAACCAATCAGGGACGTAGATATGTGTCGTCATCAATACCACATCACAGGTTAACCAATCAGGGACGTAGATATGTGTCGTCATCAATACTACATCACAGGTTAACCAATCAGGGACGTAGATATGTGTCGTCACCAATACTACATAACAGGTTAACCAATCAGGGACGTAGATATGTGTCGTCATCAATACCACATCACAGTTAACCAATCAGGGACGTAGATATGTGTCGTCATCAATACTACATAACAGGTTAACCAATCAGGGACGTAGATATGTGTCGTCATCAATACCACATCACAGTTAACCAATCAGGGACGTTATAGCTTGACCCTTAATATGATTTTATACGAATATATGTGACCTGTTTCTCCTCTGTCCCCTGAAGTGACCTGATCCCTCCCTCCCCTGCATCACCTCAGTCACTCTATATGTCACCTTTATAATGAACTTTACTTGGGTCCCTCACCTCACCCACTCACCCACCCTCCCTCCCTCCCTCACCCACTTACCCACCCTCCCTCACCCACCCTCCCTCCCTCCCTCACCCACCCACCCTCCCTCCCTCACCCACCCTCCGCCACCCCCCCCACCCACCAGAGTCTCACTACATTACTAAATCACTTTATTTTTTTTCATCTGGGGAGCCGCTCAGGTTCTTGTTCTATGAGCCAATTAGCTTTAATCTTACTTCTCTTTTGGCCAATCAGCAATAAGGTGCTCTCTATTGACCTATCAGCACCGAGATACTCACTCTACATGGACCAATCACATCTGGTTACACAACACGCATAATCTAACCTAACCCAACCTAACCTAATCCCATTACGTAGATATTAACTGCATTAATCTCGCCTTTTCGACCAATCACCTTTAAGTACAGATTCTGGGGACGTCCAATCATATACCTCCTCCGCTCAAGGATTACCCCCAGAATACTGCTCGAGGAGGTGGTGTTAAGTTATAGCTTGAACCTTTGAGAAATAGTGTGTGTGTGTGTGGGTGTGTGTGTGTGTGTGTGTGTGTGTGTGTGTGTGTGTGTGTGTGTGTGTGTGTGTGTGTGTGTGTGTGTGTGTGTGTGGATGTGTGTGTGTGTGTGTGTGTGTGTGTGTGTGGTGTGTGTGTGTGTGTGTGTGTGTGGATGTGTGTGTGTGTGTGGTATAATACTATGTCAATCCCACTCTATCTTCCAAAATACCCCCCCCCCCCTTTTAAAGTAGATTGCTAAACAGACAGGTAGACAGCTATATAGTTTCATTATGCAACAAGGCGGGGCCACAAGAGCTCGGACAGATAAATAAGATAACCCTTTATTAAGATATCAAGTGGGTAATATCACCGTCATGAAGGGAGGCACAATAAGAGGGTCTTTAATGAATCAATCTGGGCCAGGTCTGGGGTCTTAGAGAGTCTTTACTGAATTAACTTAGTCTTACCCAATGAACTTTTACCGTCATTTGTTTGGTAAATATTCCCTAGTAATCTTACCTATGTTGCCAATTTATCTATTAATATTAGTCTATCAATAAATCTTACACTTAAAACCATATTAAACCAATTCATTAACTAAGAATATTAAACCAAAAACACAATAAAACAATCATTGATAATTTAATAACAAACCCGGAACTATATCCCCCTTAATGGCAACTGTTTCCAAAATGTTCACTATAGGATTTACGCCCCAAAGTGTCCTAAGTGTTTTGGGAGCCACTTGAAGGAGTTGCCGCCGCCACTTGTATATCTGGGAGGATTGGTGGAGATTATTATTGGAACGAGTTGTTGTGGTGAAGATCAGCCAATAGGGGAACTTCTTTAGGGGTTTTATGAAGAGTTTAAATAGTTAGATGTGGAAAGAAGATCACAATAATAACAACAATAATAATAATAATAATATGGAGGGAGAGAGAGAGAAGGTCATCTCTATTCATCAAATGCAATGATCAATTTCAACACCTCACTGCAGCTAATTCCTGGCCGCAAGGTGTGAGTTGAGGTGGGTGTAGGTGGGTGTAGGCGAGTTGAGGTGGGTGTAGGTGAGTTGAGGTGGGTGTAGGTGAGTCTAGTGTGGGTGTAGGTGAGTCTAGTGTGGGTGTAGGTGAGTCTAGTGTGGGTGTAGGTGAGTTGAGGTGGGTGTAGGTGAGTCTAGTGTGGGTGTAGGTGAGTCTAGTGTGGGTGTAGGTGAGTCTAGTGTGGGTGTAGGTGAGTCTAGTGTGGGTGTAGGTGAGTCTAGTGTGGGTGTAGGTGAGTTGAGGTGGGTGTAGGTGAGTTGAGGTGGGTGTTGGTGAGTTGAGGTGGGTGTAGGTGGGTGTAGGTGAGTTGAGGTGGGTGTAGGTGAGTCTAGTGTGGGTGTAGGTGAGTCTAGTGTGGGTGTAGGTGAGTCTAGTGTGGGTGTAGGTGAGTTGAGGTGGGTGTAGGTGAGTCTAGTGTGGGTGTAGGTGAGTCTAGTGTGGGTGTAGGTGAGTTGAGGTGGGTGTAGGTGAGTTGAGGTGGGTGTTGGTGAGTTGAGGTGGGTGTAGGTGTGTTGAGGTGGGTGTAGGTGTGTTGAGGTGGGTGTAGGTGAGTTAAGGTGGGTGTAGGTGAGTTGAGGTGGGTGTAGGTGAGTTGAGGTGGGTGTAGGTGGGTGTAGGTGAGTTGAGGTGGGTGTAGGTGGGTGTAGGTGGGTGTTGGTGAGTTGAGGTGGGTGTAGGTGAGTTGAGGTGGGTGTAGGTGAGTTGAGGTGGGTGTAGGTGTGTTGAGGTGGGTGTAGGTGAGTCTAGTGTGGGTGTAGGTGAGTTGAGGTGGGTGTAGGTGAGTTGAGGTGGGTGTAGGTGAGTTGAGGTGGGTGTTGGTGAGTTGAGGTGGGTGTAGGTGGGTGTAGGTGAGTTGAGGTGGGTGTAGGTGAGTCTAGTGTGGGTGTAGGTGAGTCTAGTGTGGGTGTAGGTGAGTTGAGGTGGGTGTAGGTGAGTCTAGTGTGGGTGTAGGTGAGTTGAGGTGGGTGTAGGTGAGTTGAGGTGGGTGTAGGTGAGTCTAGTGTGGGTGTAGGTGAGTCTAGTGTGGGTGTAGGTGAGTCTAGTGTGGGTGTAGGTGAGTTGAGGTGGGTGTAGGTGAGTTGAGGTGGGTGTAGGTGAGTCTAGTGTGGGTGTAGGTGAGTTGAGGTGGGTGTAGGTGTGTTGAGGTGGGTGTAGGTGTGTTGAGGTGGGTGTAGGTGTGTTGAGGTGGGTGCAGGTGAGTTGAGGTGGGTGCAGGTGAGTGTAGGTGTGTTGAGGTGGGTGCAGGTGAGTTGAGGTGGGTGTAGATGGTTGATACAGTTGCCAGCTGGTTATTTTTGGTGAAATGTCATTGGTTACGTAAATAATACACAGACCAATCACCAGTTCAGTATACAGTACACGTCACTGGTGGCAGACCAATCACCAGTTCAGTATACAACGTCACTAGCAGTTGACCAATCACAGTACCAGACATCATTAGCAGCCAACCAATCACCAGCCTCATCTCACATAGGTCGGGGAAAATGTCGTTTTGCCGTCCTTAATGAAACCTCTAAATCACTCTAAAGTGTCAACTGGCTTTAACAAACAATAAACAACACCAACTAAGCTTTGTTTACCTCTACTAAGCTTTGTTTACCGCCCCGTCAGCTTATTGTTTGGTGCATCAATGAACGTGAGGGAGCATCACGTCACAGTTTGTTTACATCCCTTTTATGACTGGCCGCCGTCACCTCCGGGCTAAAAGGGCTTATTATTCTTATCTCTCATCTAATTAATCTATTTAATATTGACTAAACTTAATCTATCTAATATTTAAGTTAATCCATTATTAACTAAATCTACCTAATAAGTAAATGTATCTAGAATGAATTATTGCCTATTTAACCTATATCCTCACGCCCTCTCTTCCATCACGCCCACAACCGCGCCTACTTTACACCCATAACCACGCCCACAGTCTAACAACTAAGATAATTAACATATTGTTGACTTAAATCAGCCAATCAGAGTCGTAGTTTGCTAATACATATCTGTTGTCTTAGTACATGACAACAGGGAACCAGCCCGCCTCTGTCGACCATATCAGCCAACAGGTATAGGTAACTCCTTTGAAATACCTGATAACACAGCTAAATAAAGACATAAACAGACATAATATGACTCTAATAATTATCTCAAAATAATGGAGAGATAGAGAAGGGGTATTTATCTCTATTGGTGGCTTTAAGTTGATTAATTATTGGCCAGGGAAGCACGTAGGTCAGGACCGTGTTTGTTGACCTTGCTTATTAACCCCCGACCAACCAGTCATCTGTCTCTGTCTCTGTCTCTGTCTCTGTCTCTCTCTCTGTCTCTGTCTCTGTCTCTGTCTCTCTCTGTCTCTGTCTCTGTCTCTGTCTCTCGAGTCTTGAAAGAGTGTAGGGAACAGATTAGACACAAAACTAGACTATGACACAAAATCTCCATTTTTGAATTAGATTTAGTCCCGACATTTTTCTGACATCTTACCAATCGAATTGAAATAAGGAAATATTAAATGGAGGAAATTTGATCTTGAGGTGACGAGACGTGACCCAAATTCCCTGCAATATGTTTAAGAATATACCAAGGAGTTTAAACATTCGTGTCGCTGTTTCTTTCGTTCCGTTAACGTTCGTGTATGGTGTAAAAAGTTATTAATTGTTTTTATGCTTTGCACAGAGTTATGAATGTTATATTCTTAAGAACATAAGAAAATAAGGAGTCTGCAATAGGCCGGTTGGTCAGTTCATGGCAGCTCCTGTCGAGAGTTACTACCACTCTCTATCATCCATGAATCTATCCAGCCTCCTTTTGAAACTTTCCAGAGTTCCAGCACTTACTACAAAGTTGCTAAGCTTGTTCCACTCGTCCACCACCCTATTTGTGAACCAGTTCCACCCCTGCAGTTTATTTAGATCCTCCTGTAATGCATTTGCATCCTGCCCTGAATTAATTTGTCGCCCTATTTTGGTGTCATCCGCGAACTTGCTTATGTCACTGCTGATCCCAGTATCTAGATCGTTTATGTAGATTATGAACAAGAGTGGGCCCAGTACTGACCCCTGGGGAACCCCACTGGTTACACAGCCCCACTCAGATTTAACACCATCTACGCTGACCCTCTGCGTTCTATCGGTGAGCCATGATTTTATCCAATTTAAAACTGTCCCCTTGATACCATGAGCCTTAATTTTTCTCAGAAGCCTCTGATGCGGTACTCTGTCAAATGCTTTGCTAAAGTTTAAGTAAATAACATCGTAATTTTCGTCATTATCTACTACCTCGAAGACTTTCCTAAAAAACGTTAGCAGATTTGTTAGACAAGATTTTCCCTTTGTAAACCCATGTTGAGAGTCGTAGATTAATTCTCTAGATGCGATCGATGCTATCTGCTATAATTGATTCAAGAAATTTCCCCACTACTGACGTCAATTCTTGATGATAATGCAAATTTTTACAGAATATTTGAGTGTAAAATAACACTAACACTAACCTAAGTTAACACTAACCTAACCTAAGTTAACACTAACCTAACCTAAGTTAACACTAACACTAACCTAAGTTAACACTAACACTAACCTAAGTTAACACTAACCTAAGTTAACACTAACCTAAGTTAACACTAACACTAACCTAAGTTAACACTAACCTAAGTTAACACTAACCTAAGTTAACACTAACCTAAGTTAACACTAACCTAAGTTAACACTAACCTAAGTTAACACTAACACTAACCTAAGTTAACACTAACACTAACCTAAGTTAACACTAACCTAAGTTAACACTAACCTAAGTTAACACTAACACTAACCTAAGTTAACACTAACCTAAGTTAACACTAACCTAAGTTAACACTAACCTAAGTTAACACTAACCTAAGTTAACACTAACACTAACCTAAGTTAACACTAACACTAACCTAAGTTAACACTAACACTAACCTAAGTTAACACTAACCTAAGTTAACACTAACCTAACCTAAGTTAACACTAACCTAACCTAAGTTAACACTAACCTAACCTAAGTTAACACTAACCTAAGTTAACACTAACCTAACCTAAGTTAACACTAACCTAAGTTAACACTAACACTAACCTAAGTTAACACTAACACTAACCTAAGTTAACACTAACCTAACCTAAGTTAACACTAACCTAAGTTAACACTAACACTAACCTAAGTTAACACTAACACTAACCTAAGTTAACACTAACCTAAGTTAACACTAACCTAAGTTAACACTAACCTAACCTAAGTTAACACTAACCTAACCTAAGTTAACACTAACCTAACCTAAGTTAACACTAACCTAAGTTAACACTAACCTAACCTAAGTTAACACTAACACTAACCTAAGTTAACACTAACCTAAGTTAACACTAACCTAACCTAAGTTAACACTAACACTAACCTAAGTTAACACTAACCTAACCTAAGTTAACACTAACCTAAGTTAACACTAACACTAACCTAAGTTAACACTAACACTAACCTAAGTTAACACTAACCTAACCTAAGTTAACACTAACCTAAGTTAACACTAACACTAACCTAAGTTAACACTAACACTAACCTAAGTTAACACTAACCTAAGTTAACACTAACCTAACCTAAGTTAACACTAAACCTAAGTTAACACTAACCTAACCTAAGTTAACACTAACCTAAGTTAACACTAACCTAACCTAAGTTAACACTAACACTAACCTAAGTTAACACTAACCTAAGTTAACACTAACCTAACCTAAGTTAACACTAACACTAACCTAAGTTAACACTAACCTAACCTAAGTTAACACTAACCTAAGTTAACACTAACACTAACCTAAGTTAACACTAACACTAACCTAAGTTAACACTAACCTAAGTTAACACAAACCTAACCTAAGTTAACACTAACCTAAGTTAACACTAACACTAACCTAAGTTAACACTAACCTAAGTTAACACTAACCTAAGTTAACACTAACCTAACCTAAGTTAACACTAACCTAAGTTAACACTAACCTAAGTTAACACTAACCTAAGTTAACACTAACCTAAGTTAACACTAACCTAACCTAAGTTAACACTAACCTAAGTTAACACTAACACTAACCTAAGTTAACACTAACCTAAGTTAACACTAACACTAACCTAAGTTAACACTAACCTAAGTTAACACTAACACTAACCTAAGTTAACACTAACCTAAGTTAACACTAACCTAACCTAAGTTAACACTAACCTAAGTTAACACTAACACTAACCTAAGTTAACACTAACACTAACCTAAGTTAACACTAACCTAAGTTAACACTAACACTAACCTAAGTTAACACTAACACTAACCTAAGTTAACACTAACCTAAGTTAACACTAACACTAACCTAAGTTAACACTAACACTAACCTAAGTTAACACTAACACTAACCTAAGTTAACACTAACCTAAGTTAACACTAACACTAACCTAAGTTAACACTAACACTAACCTAAGTTAACACTAACCTAACCTAAGTTAACACTAACACTAACCTAAGTTAACACTAACCTAACCTAAGTTAACACTAACCTAATCCAACCCCCGTAACCAACCCCCGCCCATAACACGGGTACAGTCAGCCCCCAATGTCACCTGGCCGTATGTCCCTGGTAAGGCCACTACCTTCACCTTCAACACACATTAACATCACTTCACCTTGAGTTGCCATGTTAAGTTAGCTGAACACCACCACTACGCTCCTGAAACGATAATAAATAAATAAATAAACTGAAAATATATCAATCTTATGAAAAAATAAATACATTGCGACGAAGGAAAGTTGCCGCGTTCATTAGATGGCGTTGGAAGCATTCATACATACATACATACATACATACATACATCCCTGACCACCGAAGGGTCAAGACGTACCTGGCGCTCCTCTGGGGGCAGCCAGGTCAACTGTTAAGTTGGCCCATACCAACCCCCTCCCCTGAACCCTCCTCCCCACCGGAATATCAACAAGTTCTCGCCAGAAGTTACTATTTCATTTAGGAAAGGAATGGAACCAGTGTTAAACAGAGGTGAACAGTGGTGAACAGGGCTTAAGTCAGTGAGAACAACTCAACAGTAACAGTGGTACCCAAGTTGACCTTCTCACAGTGAGGTCCCAGGTACCCAGACCAGTGATGTGTTAATCCGTCTACGATAGGAAGGCCTGGAACCACACCTCACTCATATAACACCATGTGTGAGGGGATTACTACACCACGTGAGGCCTCTCATAACACCATATGTGAAGGAGTTACTACACCACGTGAGGCCCCTCATAACACCATGTGTGAGGGAATTACTACACCACGTGAGGCCTCTCATAACACCATGTGTGAGGGAATTACTACACCACGTGAGGCCCCTCATAACACCATGTGTGAGGGAATTACTACACCACGTGAGGCCCCTCATAACACCATATGTGAAGGAGTTACTACACCACGTGAGGCTCCTCATAACACCATGTGTGAGGGAATTACTACACCACGTGAGGCCCCTCATAACACCATATGTGAAGGAGTTACTACACCACGTGAGGCCCCTCATAACACCATGTGTGAGGGAATTACTACACCACGTGAGGCCCCTCATAACACCATATGTGAAGGAGTTACTACACCACGTGAGGTCCCTCATAACACCATCTGTGAGGGAATTACTACACTACGTGTTTGTTGTTCAACACCTACAATAATCTATGTTCACTGTATGTTCCTTCACCTTTCTCTAATGAAGGCTTTTGTTAAACCACCAATGTATGTAATAAGTCATTTATGTCCAATGTATATTTTCAGCCTTCGGGCTGCAGAACTTTTTCAATAAACCGTAAATTATTATTATTATTATTTATTTTACAAACATACATACATACATACTGTCACTGTGTTGAAATGCCCTGTAGTTTGAGCTTTTCCCCATCTAGTTATTATATATCTTATTTGTATCACTTATGTTACACACACAGTCCTCCAACACACACACAGTCCTCCAACACACACACACACAGTCCTCCAACACACACACACACAGTCCTCCAACACACACACACTGTAGTTTGAGCTTTTCCCCATCTAGTTATTATATATCTTATTTGTATCACTTATGTTACACACACAGTCCTCCAACACACGACGACAGTCCATCCAAGCTCCCAACACACCCACAGTCCGACCCAACACACACACACACAGTCTTCCACACACACACAGATCCCTTCACACCACACATACGCACAGTCTCCCAACACTCACACCAGAACAACACACCCCCACACGACACAGTCCCCTCCAACAACACATTCCGCACAAGTCCTCCAACCCAGGCACACACACACAGTCCTCACACACACACACAGTCCTCCAACACACACACAGTCCTCCAACACACACACACACAGTCCTCCAACACACACACACACAGTCCTCCAACACACACACAGTCCTTCAACACACATACGCACAGTCCTCCAACACACACACACACACACACACACACACACACACAGTCCTCCAACACACACACAACACACACACACAGTCCTCCAACACACACACACAGTCCTCCAACACACACACACACAGTCCTCCAACACACACACACAGTCCTCCAACACACACACACACACACACACACACACAGTCCTCCAACACACACACACACACACACAGTCCTCCAACACACACACACACACAGTCCTCCAACACACACACACACACAGTCCTCCAACACACACACACACACACACACACAGTCCTCCAACACACACACACAGTCCTCCAACACACACACACAGTCCTCCAACACACACACACAGTCCTCCAACACACACACACAGTCCTCCAACACACACACAGTCCTCCAACACACACACACAGTCCTCCAACACACACACAGTCCTCCAACACACACACACACAGTCCTCCAACACACACACACAGTCCTCCAACACACACACAGTCCTCCAACACACACACACACAGTCCTCCAACACACACACACAGTCCTCCAACACACACACACTGTAGTTTGAGCTTTTCCCCATCTAGTTATTATATGTCTTATTTGTATCACTTATGTTACTTGTATATTATTTGTAAATCGAAACCCATTCCCCAAATATGTAACTGTATATTTTCAGTCTTCTGGCTGCCAAGCTCCTTCAATAAACCGGTAATTATTATTATTATTATTATTATTATTATTATTATTATTCCATACATACAGAGACCTTCCTTCACTGCCGTCTTCCTCCTGTGTCTATAGAATGACTCCACTGTATGTGAACCACCGACCTATATACTGTGTACTGCTAATGAATATAGGAGATGTAAACAGCGTCAACACCTGACTCAATTACTCACAATCGGCAAACTGTACTCCAAGCTTTGCCAATAAATTTATTAAACTAAAACTAAGCTGTATGTAAAGGTATATTTGGTTAAATAATGTAGAAATTATATTAATGAATTGGCAGCTCAATTACCACGAGGACTGCCACAACATTCTCACATCAAATTTTCTACATTAACCAAATATAAGAACATTTGGAAACTTCTCATGTTTAATAACAATGAATAGTTTATTATTATAATAATTCTACCTATGGATTATTTAATATTTATCCTGACGGAGATAGAGCCGAAAACAGATCCACTAATGAGAGTGTTTGGGTGACTGTACCCATCCATGTGTTACTGAGGGAACCTTTGTGTGAGTGGTGGGAAGAGACTGTTATCATTACCTTTATTCAGCAAGGAGGTGACATGAGGGCACCTACGTTCATCCTATTTCTAACTAGATACCGTGGGGAGGAGAGCTCACTATATACCCGTAAAACAAGAGAGAAAAACACATACCGATCCTTGAGTACTGCCGGGCCACACACGAACCTCGCCCCCTCACTTCAACAACCAAACTGTCTTTCTGTCCTGCTGTCGAGGCCTTTTTCAGTCTCCAATCAGAATAGTTATTTTCCAAGGGGCCTTATGTTCTGTTACCCTGATTGGTTGGCACATCGTATGGGCGGGGCTATGTGTGTCTAAATGTTCTTCTTTGAGGCTGTAACTAATCGTACCCATCTAGTGTGACAAGTGGCATAAACACACTGAAACAAGGGTCGTTCACGTGGGTCTTCCAGTTTATTACGTCCACCTAAACTACTGTATTGCCAGAATAACATTGGGGTGGTTAATCTTCACGTGAGATAAGCTGGGGTGTCTAATGTTCATGTGATAAAGACTAATTCTAAAACACTTTGTCTTAACTGGTGATGAGAGTATGTTATTGGTGATAGTAATTGTCCACACCCACAACCCACCCACACACCCACCCCACCCACCCACACCCACACACCCCACCCACACACCCCACTCACACTCTCCCCCCCACCCACAACCTACCACATTAACTTAAACATTAATTAAGTAATGGTTGAAAGAAATTATTTACCTCTCACAGTATGACTTAATGATTGATTACTGGAGCTTTAGGGAGGGAGAGAGAGAGAGAGAGAGAGAGAGAGAGAGAGAGAGAGAGAGAGAGAGAGAGGGGGGGAGGGGGAGAGAGAGAGAGAGAGAGAGAGAGAGAGAGAGAGAGAGGGGGGGGGAAGGAGAGAGAGGGAGAGAGAGAGAGAGAGACCACTACCCACAAAAAGACACACACATCATTACAATAATGCATCGATACATTTGGGCCTAATTGACCTGAGTGACTTAAGGTCAACAAAGGTCAATTTCAAGCCCAATTGGAGGTGATTTCGACTCTCCACCACCACTGACGTATAGCACACTCTTGCCCCGACACAAAACCTTCATTCTGGATAATCGGTCACAGTAATTAAAGCTGTTTTTATGGTCTATTTTTCAACACCATTCGTTTGTTGACTGATTATTAAACCTAACCTAACCTAATCTAACCTAACCTAATCTAATCTAATCTTACTTAACCTAATCTAACCTAACCTAACCTAACCTAACCTAACCTAACTAGGAAACAAAACCTTGAAATAACTAAATAAAAATTCTCCCCAAATCCACCACAATGACACAAAATTCCCTAAAACCACGAAAATTTCCCCCAAATAAATATAAAAATGGGTAACTTAGATAAATTGTCCCTATTAAGGCCCATAGATGTGTTACTGGCCCCGGGAGGTCTAATGTAATGGGTAACTTAGATAAATTGTCCCTATTAAGGCCCATAGATGTGTTACTGGCCCCGGGAGGTCTAATATAATGGGTAACTTAGATAAATTGTCCCTATTAAGGCCCATAGATGTGTTACTGGCCCCGGGAGGTCTAATGTAATGGGTAACTTAGATAAATTGTCCCTATTAAGGCCCATAGATGTGTTACTGGCCCCGGGAGGTCTAATGTAATGGGTAACTTAGATAAATTGTCCCTATTAAGGCCCATAGATGTGTTACTGGCCCCGGGAGGTCTAATGTAATGGGTAACTTAGATAAATTGTCCCTATTAAGGCCCATAGATGTGTTACTGGCCCCGGGAGGTCTAATATAATGGGTAACTTAGATAAATTGTCCCTATTAAGGCCCATAGATGTGTTACTGGCCCCGGGAGATCTAATATAATGGGTAACTAAGATAAATTGTCCCTATTAAGACCCATAGATGTGTTACTGGCCCCGGGAGGTCTAATGGATGGACTATACGCCACTCAATGACCAAAACTAATGTTGTTTACCTACTGTTGGTGTAAACAAGTGAAGTGTTTATCATTGCTATTGTTTGTAGAGTTTACGACAACAACAACAACAATAACAATAATAATAACAACAACAATAATGATAATAATAATAATAATAATAATAATAATAATAATAATAATAATAATAATAATAATAATAATCTTTGGGTCTATTTAAATCCGGGTGAGGTAGTGAGGCAACACGGGTTTAAAAGGATGCTTCTCATCTCCCTCCTTCCTTCCTCCCTCCTTCCCTCCCTCAACCAACGGAGGTAAAACTCGCTCCTTCCCTCCTCCTTCCTCCCTCCTTCCCTCCTTCCCTCCCTCAACCAATAGAGGTAAAACTCTCTCCTTCCCTCCTCCTTCCTCCCTCCTTCCCTCCTTCCTCCCTCCCTCCTTCCCTCCCTTAACCAACGGAGGTAAAACTCGCTCCTTCCCTCCTCCTTCCTCCCTCCTTCCCTCCCTCAACCAATAGAGGTAAAACTCTCTCCTTCCCTCCTCCTTCCTCCCTCCTTCCCTCCTTCCTCCCTCCCTCCTTCCCTCCCTTAACCAACGGAGGTAAAACTCGCTCCTTCCCTCCTCCCTCCCTCCCTCCTTCCCTCCCTCCCTCCTTCCCTCCCTCAACCAATAGAGGTAAAACTCTCTCCTTCCCTCCTCCTTCCTCCCTCCTTCCCTCCTTCCTCCCTCCTTCCCTCCTTCCTCCCTCCCTCCTTCCCTCCCTTAACCAACGGAGGTAAAACTCTCTCCTTCCCTCCTTCCTCCCTCCCTCCTTCCCTCCCTCAACCAACGGAGGTAAAACTCGCTCCTTCCCTCCTCTCTCCTTCCCTCCTTCCTCCCTCTCTCCTTCCCTCCTTCCTCCCTCCCTCCTTCCCTCCCTCAACCAACGGAGGTAAAACTCGCTCCTTCCCTCCTTCCCTCCCTCGACCAACGGAGGTAAAACTCGCTCCTTCCCTCCTCCCTCCTTCCTCTCTCCTTCCCTCCTCCTTCCCTCCTTCCTCCCTCCCTCCTTCCCTCCCTCAACCAACGGAGGTAAAACTCGCTCCTTCCCTCCTCCCTCCTTCCTCTCTCCTTCCCTCCTCCTTCCCTCCTTCCTCCCTCCCTCCTTCCCTCCCTCAACCAACGGAGGTAAAACTCTCTCCTTCCCTCCTCCTTCCTCCCTCCTTCCCTCCTTCCTCCCTCCCTCCTTCCCTCCCTTAACCAACGGAGGTAAAACTCGCTCCTTCCCTCCTCCCTCCCTCCCTCCTTCCCTCCCTCCCTCCTTCCCTCCCTCAACCAATAGAGGTAAAACTCTCTCCTTCCCTCCTCCTTCCTCCCTCCTTCCCTCCTTCCTCCCTCCTTCCCTCCTTCCCTCCTTCCTCCCTCCCTCCTTCCCTCCCTTAACCAACGGAGGTAAAACTCTCTCCTTCCCTCCTTCCTCCCTCCCTCCTTCCCTCCCTCAACCAACGGAGGTAAAACTCGCTCCTTCCCTCCTCTCTCCTTCCCTCCTTCCTCCCTCTCTCCTTCCCTCCTTCCTCCCTCCCTCCTTCCCTCCCTCAACCAACGGAGGTAAAACTCGCTCCTTCCCTCCTTCCCTCCCTCGACCAACGGAGGTAAAACTCGCTCCTTCCCTCCTCCCTCCTTCCTCTCTCCTTCCCTCCTCCTTCCCTCCTTCCTCCCTCCCTCCTTCCCTCCCTCAACCAACGGAGGTAAAACTCGCTCCTTCCCTCCTTCCTCCCTCCCTCCTTCCCTCCCTCAACCAACGGAGGTAAAACTCGCTCCTTCCCTCCTCCCTCCTTCCTCTCTCCTTCCCTCCTCCTTCCCTCCTTCCTCCCTCCCTCCTTCCCTCCCTCAACCAACGGAGGTAAAACTCGCTCCTTCCCTCCTCCCTCCTTCCTCTCTCCTTCCCTCCTCCTTCCCTCCTCCTTCCCTCCTTCCTCCCTCCCTCCTTCCCTCCCTCAACCAACGGAGGTAAAACTCGCTCCTTCCCTCCTCCCTCCTTCCTCTCTCCTTCCCTCCTCCTTCCCTCCTTCCTCCCTCCCTCCTTCCCTCCCTCAACCAACGGAGGTAAAACTCGCTCCTTCCCTCCTTCCTCCCTCCCTCCTTCCCTCCCTCAACCAACGAGGTAAAACTCGCTCCTTCCCTCCTCCCTCCTTCCCTCTCCTTCCTCCTCCTTCCCTCCTTCCTCCCTCCCTCCTTCCCTCCTCAACCAACGGAGGTAAAACTCGCTCCTTCCCTCCTCCCTCCTTCCTCTCTCCTTCCCTCCTCCTTCCTCCTTCCTCCCTCCCGCCATCCCTCCCTCAACCAACGGAGGTAAAACTCTCTCCTTCCCTCCTCCTTCCTCCCTCCTTCCCTCCTTCCTCCCTCCCTCCTTCCCTCCCTTAACCACGGAGGTAAAACTCGCTCCTTCCCTCCTCCTCTTCCTCTCTCCTTCCCTCCTCCTTCCCTCCTTCCTCCCTCCCTCCTTCCCTCCCTCAACCAACGGAGGTAAAACTCTCTCCTTCCCTCCTTCCTCCCTCCCTCCTTCCCTCCCTCAACCACGGAGGTAAAACTCTCTCCTTCCCTCCTCCTTCCTCCCTCCTTCCCTCCTTCCTCCCTCCCTCCTTCCCTCCCTTAACCAACGGAGGTAAAACTCGCTCCTTCCCTCCTCCCTCCTTCCTCTCTCCTTCCCTCCTCCTTCCTCCTTCCTCCCTCCCTCCTTCCCTCCCTCGACCAACGGAGGTAAAACTCGCTCCTTCCCTCCTCCCTCCTTCCTCTCTCCTTCCCTCCTCCTTCCCTCCTTCCTCCCTCCCTCCTTCCCTCCCTCGACCAACGGAGGTAAAACTCGCTCCTTCCCTCCTTCCCTCCCTCGACCAACGGAGGTAAAACTCGCTCCTTCCCTCCTCCCTCCTTCCTCTCTCCTTCCCTCCTCCTTCCCTCCTTCCTCCCTCCCTCCTTCCCTCCCTCAACCAACGGAGGTAAAACTCTCTCCTTCCCTCCTTCCTCCCTCCCTCCTTCCCTCCCTCAACCAACGGAGGTAAAACTCTCTCCTTCCCTCCTCCTTCCTCCCTCCTTCCCTCCTTCCTCCCTCCCTCCTTCCCTCCCTAACCAACGGAGGTAAAACTCGCTCCTTCCCTCCTCCCTCCTTCCTCTCTCCTTCCCTCCTCCTTCCCTCCTTCCTCCCTCCCTCCTTCCCTCCCTCGACCAACGGAGGTAAAACTCGCTCCTTCCCTCCTCCCTCCTTCCTCTCTCCTTCCCTCCTCCTTCCCTCCTTCCTCCCTCCCTCCTTCCCTCCCTCGACCAACGGAGGTAAAACTCGCTCCTTCCCTCCTCCCTCCTTCCTCTCTCCTTCCCTCCTCCTTCCCTCCTTCCTCCCTCCCTCCTTCCCTCCCTCAACCAACGGAGGTAAAACTCGCTCCTTCATGAATTACTGATCAGAAAAGACTCGTAGCGTAAATGATTCGCCTGATTGGTTAGACACGCTTACGGTTGGTGTATCTCCACTTCTATTGGCTGAGGATGTTGGGTCTATCTTGTGATTGGTTGGCAAGGTTGTACGTGTTCTGTGATTGGTCAGAACCTAACTTAGCATTAGGTTAGGTGAAATAAACTGGGGTGACGATTCTTCAGGTGATCCAATTCCTTATTAAGAACCATATTTAAGCTCTATTTTACGGTGACTTATTTAATGGTTGTATTTGTGTTTATTTGTTCATTCTATTGTATTTTTATAATTTATTTAGTTACTTTTGTTTTAATTGTATTTTTTGGGGATAAAATTATCTCAATATTAACCTGGTCCAATAGGGTATATATAGGACCATGACGTCATGTAATACCAGCCAATCAGAATGAAGCTTTGACTTGCAACGTCACCTGAGATCATCCAATGGCAGCCAAGACCCCGCCCCTTCACACCTGGTTATATAAACCCCGTGGGCCTCTCAGTCATCACTTGCAACCGGAAGGAACCTGGCAGAAGGAACACCGCCGACCTCTCCTGACCTGACCTGACCTGAAGGAACACCGCCGACCTATCCTGACCTGACCTGACCTGACCTCTTAACCACACGGAACGACCATTTGAGGATCTCCTTTAATTGGTGGCCATCTTTACGTCTGTTAACAAGGTGAGTGTG